>WOFM01000025.1:940771-1015240 GCA_011428145.1 Ericerus pela
TTTTTTTTTGGATAACAAATCAGCGAACGATGAAACTATTTACCTAACAGCCGAATTTTTTGGTTTAAGAAAACCTTACTTCAAACTTTTCAAGAAAAAAGAAACTCTATCCAAAACTTACATTTTCACATTCTGAAGAGTTTTTCGATTAATTTAAATCATTATTTGAACGTTTCACTCATTAATTTCAGACAATAAATTGGTATAGCGTTCTAATATTTCACTAGTATCTGCTTACATTGTTAGGAGTCACAAAAATATAACTCAATACAAATTCAGTTTTCACACAAAGTACCTTTTATGAAAAGTTATGCCTGCATTGTTTGCCTTCAAGATTTTATCAGTTCTAGCAGTCCATTAAGCGATGGAGTGTAGATGGAGGGTAGAACAACAATATTTGATAAATCCTGAAAAACATGAATTTTTGAATGAAATGTACGCCTTCATGGTGTCTTCATATAAGCCAATGTTAATTTTATCAATATGCGCAGTCTATTATGTATATAGTCGAAGAGTGAACTCACGTTTAATGAAGTTTGTCGGACGGAGTCCGTGTAACTCTTCCATATCTCGTCCATTACCTGGCAACACTGAACTCTTAATATACAATATTCGTATTCATACTTTTACACACACTGTTACACTGTAGCAGGGAATTTGTTATTTCACCATTCACTTTTTCAAATGTATTTTGTCCGTTAGTTAATTGTCCACTAAATGTTGTTCAATTGAATCCGTTTCTGTTATTACTTGAAAATACGATTCTTGGTTAAATATTATCCTCACAATGTTCATTTCTGTTCTGTATAACATGTTACTTAATGGACATCTTATTATACTCGTTTGTGATTATAATCTCTTTTATTTAACTCTCCAATCAGAGTTGTTAACTGTATGGTAATTACTATATTCATACTGTTTTGAGGTGTTGAAAATTATATATGGTAATAACCCCTACCATATATATGATTCATACAGTAATAAGATTTGAAGGAAAAAAAAATTGCTTTATTTCCATATTTTACATCATAAATTTGTGATCAATTCAGGAATGATGATGAATGATGAAATTTTTGTAGTTTTGTGATATGAAAACCAAAACAATAATAATAATAATAATAATAATAATAATAATAATAATTGTGAGAAAATTGGAACAGTCAACGGATCGAACTACACAAAATGCGACGACGAAACCTAAACTAACGAAGAAATTGAACAATGACTAGATACACACATTACGAACACATAAGTAAAGACATTAAATATTCACTATTTCACGAACTTTATTCCACATAATATCAGCGGACATGTTATATCACAGACGGTTGATGAGCGACGAGAAGGCATACAAAACATATAATCACAGTTGAGTTACAAACACAAATATCACAGATTACAAATAATAACAAAACAGTGTTGCCACAACATGTGATGTGCGAGAATAATTAGTCGACGTATAATATAATTTGCTATTATTCTCACATGCCTCCTCAAATTATAATTATACGATTACAATAATAAAAAATGGTAAAACAAATTATTAAATCGGTAACGTCATTAAAACACAAATGACAAAAGTCAACAATAAAAAATACATCACAAAAAATATAAACACATATGGTAAACAAATACAAAAAGTTACATTAATTTTAAAAGTTTACAAAAATCAATAAATTTGGGCCTCGGGCAGCCCTTTGTGAAAACGTCAGCCAACTGTCGCGAAGTTGACACGTACGAATACTTAAAATCTAAATTTACATGACTGCACACAAAACGGTACTTTACATCTATGTGTTTGGATCTGCGAGTATTCCACTTGCCCGAGTGCAGAAGAGCTAAACAACTCTGGTTATCTTCATAAATCACAGCTTTGTCAGTAATCTGAATGCAAAAGTCACCTAGCAGATACTTCAACCAGATCGATTCAGTGGTGGCATCGCAAATTGCGATCAACTCACTTTCAGTACTAGATAGAGCTACTGTTGGCTGCTTCTTACTGGACCAGGACACCAGTGATCCATAGACAAAGGCACAGTATCCAGAGATAGACCGTCTTGTGGTAACGCAGTTGCCCCAATCGGCATCAGAATATGTTTCTAATATATTGCCGTTACTATTACAGTTATTTGAAAAGATTAATTTCTTGTCCTTCGTGGTTACTAAATATTTCAGGACTCTTAACAAGTATTTATAATGTTCGTCTGTGGCATAACTGGAGAATTGGCTGAAGTACGATATTGCAAAGCAGATATCGGGCCGTGATCCTAGCATCAGGTACATTAAACATCCCACGAGCTGTTGATAGTTGTTATTGAGTACACTATCACACGCATTGAGATCCCTGTCCAATTGGAGCTTGGGGTCAATGGGTGTGTAGGTAGGTGTGTTATTCTCAACACCAAAACGCCTAGCAACAGACTCGATGAGGTTCCTCTGCTCAATCTCCAGTACACCCTCTTCACGATTGTGGTTTACATTCAGACGTATGTATTTTTTGACCTTTCCAAGATCCTTACATTTAAATCTTTTGTTAATTTCATTTTTAAAGAATGCAATTTTTATTTTATTGTTAGAACTAATGAGGACGTCGTCAACGTATGTAAGTAAATAGACAACAGTATTATCATTTTTATTTTTATATACATAAAGACAGTCATCAGCCATGCTCTGCACAAAGCCAAGAGCAACAAGGAACTCGTTGAACAATTTGTTCCACACCTTGGGTGACTGCTTTAGACCGTAGATAGACTTATTTAATTTTAAAACATTATTGTTTCTATTAGTTTTCGTTTCTATTCCCTCAGGTATCTCAAGGTACACATCTTCCGTTAGAGTTCCATTCAAAAAGGCACTGCATATATCAAGTTGCTCAATATGAAATTTTAATTTGTTACTGACAGCCAAGAGAGTCCTAACAGTCGAAAGTTTCACCGCCGGCGCATAGACTTAATTAAAGTTGAAGCCTTTCTTCTGTTGACATCCTCTGGTGACCAATCTAGCCTTATTAAACAAATATTATGTAGAACACACGCAGCTATAATAGAAGCTGGTATGAGGTCTGTGCGAGACATATCAAGATCCTTAAAACGACAAAATCTACCAAAGAATAAAGCGAATGTACGTTCGATTACTTGTTGCGTCTTTGCATGTTGATGATTGAAGTTTCGCTGCCATTGAGTGAAATTACATCCCTCTCGATATGGTGGTACACAAAAAGGTTTTGGCTTGTAAGCTTTATCGCCTATAACATATTCATGTGTCGAAAAATAATCGGAACGATTATTGACAACGGCCTTATAAATTACTGATTGTCTAAATATTCTAGTATCTGATACTGAACTCGGATATCCAGCAAAACAATCGATGAACTGAAAACTATTATCACATATTGCTTGTAATGTAATCCCATAGAAACATTTCGATTAATGTAAACTTGTGCATTATCCGATGGTACCTTGATTTTTACATAGGTGCCATCAATAGATCCGAGAATGCCTTTGAAACCACCCATATGTTTGAATTTTTGGGATATGATCTGCCTCCTCTCCGAATTTGGCTGTGTAATAATTGTTGGCGCCAAACAGTTGAGAGCACGTAAGACACGCAAAAAACAGGCATGTAATGTTCCTTTTGATAAATCAAATCGACTAGCAACAGATCTGTCAGGAAAAAAATGGTAACTTCAGTTAGTATTATAATAAAATTTAAAAATATATGATTTACATAGATTTTTACCTGAAACTATCTGGAGTTGCAAACAACCATAGTACTGCCAGTAACTGCTTCCTTGGACATGTACTTAGGCGATTAACTTTCCATTTTCTGGCCAATTTCGATGAAAGTTTATTTAAAAGCCATTTGAACGCATTTATTGATAATTGAAAATGAGATTGAAATTCAGTGTCAGTAAATCTTGGTACAGTATACTCAACAAATGATCGTATTTATGATATTCGGGCAGCAGTTTGTTTCCTCTTTCTTTGTCCCCTGGGACGCTCCTCATTTGAGGAATCTTCGTCATCTATATAAATACACAAAATCTTATTAATTCATAAATAAAACACGTATTATTACCTACTAATCATAATGCATTTACCTGCTTCAGATGATGAAAGAAGGAAGTCTTCATAAAATTTCACTGTACTCCGCACAATTATAGTCACTATAATTTTTAAACACTCATCCATCTTCTAATAACTTATAATTAAATTTAATGGGTAAAATATGAATTTGTGTGTAATATGTGTAAATAAACAAAATATCCCATGTGATAAAAAATCGATATTTCCAAAATTCAAAATCATCTACTAATTTCATCACCCGGGATGACAATGTGAATCATCTCAGGACCAGAGTGAAGGTTGTTCATGCCCACCGTCAACTGAGGTGAATTTTTGAACGTGGTAAGTGTGACAACCAGTTCAACCATTTCTATCGCCGGAGTCAGGGTTAATTTGCAAACGGGTAGTTTTTCGATGTTGTTGTCACTCGGAGTGAATTTCTGAACGCCCTCCAGAAGGGTTATGTTCTATGTTTGTTGTTTTTGTTCGTTCATCTACAACGTAATGTGTTAGAATTCCAGCTATATATGATGGTCCTATCTCATCTCCACCTTGGTACACTCTACAGTTAATAATACGTACTATAATATTTCTGTGTGACCTCATGTAATCATGTAAACTCTGTATGTTAGGAACTCACGTTAAGATGAGTTCACTTCTGTTCTTGAAGTGAGGTTGAAATCCAAAGAAAGGAATAATTTAGTTAGAGATACTTTAATGCAATGATCGAGAATACAAATTATAAGTTTGAGGAAGATGAACGATCTCCCTCCATTACGAGATTACAGTTTGAGTGGGAAACGAGTTTCAGCGTTCTCGGGTGAACGGACGAAAAAAGTCGTGTTTGTTCGCACAACCTGAAAGTGTTAGTTTATGTTGTCTAAAGTAGTAGCGCTAACGGTTAGTGAGCGAGTGTAGGTGGAGTGTAGAACAACAGTTCTGTATCTGGTATGGTGAACATACAAAATATATTCTTCTTGTGATTATTTACTGTTTTATTGAATCCTCCAATATAATGTGACCTATGTCAAGTCTGTTTCGTATTCGATTTATTGTTTAAAGTTTATGGTTCAGTAGCGGAAGAATCGGTCTGCTCTTATCGTTCTCTCAACTTGTTAAAAATATTTTTTTTTTTAGTAGTAGCCCGAATGACTATAGTGATTATCTATTATTTGTAACATTTTTTTTGTAATGTCGCGGATAATGGTGTAGCTTTTTACTGTCAGTTGACGTGAGCCTTGTATCAAATTTAAATTTAATAAATCAGTTCGTTGCCATACTGCAGAAAGTTTTTATTTGTCATCATGAATCTCACTTATTGTTTTGTCCTCTTATTAATCTTCTCGTTTAATAATAATATAATCTATGGTTTCGATATAATAAGTTCTATAGTTGTATTTAAATCTGTGCTTAAGATACTCGACGTTGCTGTCGACCTTTACGATGAATTTTCAGATGATACGATGCCCCAAACGCCCAAAGAACAGAAGCTGTATGATGCCATTTCTAATGTTACTAATGTCATCGAAGATGTGGAACGTAATGTGCCACAGGTTACTATTGCTAAGATGAAACAATTGGAACGTGATTTTTCCAAAATTATTCACTTCGAAATTAAGTTAGAAGAATTTGTGAAACATATCAATAATATCGAGTCCAGATACGAGGTGTTTTTGAGTAAGTCGTTCACATTTTTTGGGAATTTATCTGGTAAATATTTGGTTCTTCTAATTGTGCAGTATGTTTCTTGCAGAATTGCGTCCAAAAATTAAGACGAAAATTGATATTAATAGTACTCAGTCGAAGAAAGCAGACGCAATTAAATATGTGTTAACAGATTTCGCCAATTCTGTCGTTACGTTTGCTTCTGGATCCGTGCAAAACAGCCTTACCGCGATAAATGATATGATCGTTATACGTGAGAGTAGTTCACTATATACAAAGGATATTTTTTCGTTGTTCTTGGAAAATTTCAATGTAAGTACAAATACTGCGATCCGATAGTTTATGTTAACCACTCTAAATGTTTAAAATACATGTCTTGGTAGAAAAAATCATAATTTCTTTGTTTACTGGATGAACTAGTTATAAATGTCTTCAGTTCACGATTGAACTAGTGTTTTATGACGAAAGTATTTCGATCGTTGTTATAGACGATGAGTCACAGATGTTACTTGCATGTAACCTACCTAGAACAAATAACAGGTTTCCTGTTAGTATTGTTTAGAAAGATGAGGGTCAAATTAACCAATCTGATTGAAAAATACAGTTGAAATAATATGTAATCTAATTCTCGGAATTTAATATTTACCCCTCTGTAGGCCTTTTCCGCAGTACGTATTTTCCTTAGGCTTGGGGCCAGTTTTCAATCCAGTTGAAGTAAATTCTCGTTGGGGATTAAAAAAAAACATTGATATGTTTTAATGACGTTTTCTCAACTCAACAAAAGAATGTATTCAGTTGAATATGCAACCTAATTTTCTTCTTTCGTTCACTGCGTTGTGTGTTGGAAGTGCTCAAGGGCATATCGTTGATGGTAATCGCTTTTGTGTACGAATGATCTTTGCTCTCCATCATTTCTTAAAATTATTTTTATTCTGATGATTTACTTTTATGTTGTTATGATAAGGTCTAAGCACAATATGGTGAAAAATTAATTTATAGTGAAATCTAGAATCATTTTCGAATTAACTTTGAGTTGAGATTGTAAATTTTAATATGGTGGCGAAATGTGAATGATTAAAATACGAACAAGTCAAATTTTGTATTTTGAATACCTCCAAAGTTTTATTTATTTTGGTTGCGATGAGAAATTCATTATTTGAACGTTCGTGTTTCCTGTCTTCGTATGCAGTAAATCTAATCGAAATTTCAGATACTTATCGTGCAAATAAATTTTGTTTTTCGCTATTAAAGCAAATAGAAATTTTAAAATCCATCAATTTATTTTGAAATGATATAATTATGTTATTTTTTCTCTTTCGTAAATCGTTGAAAGAAAGAAAGAAAAAAAATGGTTTTGAATTATATTTTCTAATTTGTTGAAGAAATTTACTAATTTGATATACATATAAGGTTTTATTGTGACCACAATTACATGTTAGAAATTTATGACGTTTATGTAAATTAAAAGAATATATCTTTTGTCTGAATCAAAGAACAAAGCTAAGGAGAATAAAAGTTGACAACATTTTTAATCTTTGCGATAAATATTATTGACGGTAATATTTTTAATAATAGACGCTTGACCCGAAAGAGAAATTTTTTTCGCGTTCAAACAACTTGAAGATAGACGTTTATGAGTTCACAGCATTCTTATTTAAATTTTTTTTTTGTAGATTTTGAATATTGTAATTCAAATTTTGGAATCACGTGAAATCAAACTGGTTATTTAAAATCTAAATTTCGTTCGAATTAATCAACTTACAATGAATCGAGTCAAACTAAATTTTCGCTGTTTTATATTTTGGAAATCTTCGATGAATGATAATATTTTTCAGTGGGTCATTTTGTTACGTAGGTAGCGAAGCTTGTCATGTTGGTTGATTCGACCCTTAGTCAAAAATCCGCAAAGAATTTGTTTTTTCATGCTAAAATTGCGAGAATCGTTCACTCAATAATCTGAAGGAAACATTTTAACCAAAGATGATAAAAATGACCATAATAATATGAAATTTGTTAATCAGTTAGTATTCGTTTTTGACTTGAAGAGATAAGTAAAACTGTCATATTACTGCTAAACTTTGTGGCATTTCCTTTTGATTAGGATACGTCTTTGAGCCTTAATTCCTTAATACGAAGTAAATTTCTTTTTCATTTACATAATGCAAGTGTAAAGAAAAATATTTCTAATTCTTCAAATCATTGAATTCTTCATAAATTCGTTTTTAATGAGAATTTATAAATATTCCTTATGAAAACGTTCACCGTCCAAAATTAGAATTTTGTAAAAAATTTTCTGAATTTAGTAGAATTGTGGTAACGGTGTATTGATTTTTATTGTCTTGACATTGTATGCAGAAATTCCCTGGAGAAAGTATTTGTTATTTCTTTTGTTATATGGCGAATTGCTGACTTATGTATTAGTACATCGAACTTTAACCACTATTTTCATTTTCAATCAATTATTTCATCTTGTTAAACTACTTCAAAACCAAGGAGAAGGTTATCAACTCGATCCGTTCCTGTTTTTTTATTTTTATTTTTTTTATTTATTTGTTCCAGCATAACTTTTTAACCTTGGTACTGATTTTGAATAACTTTTTTTTAAATGATAAGAAGGTGATCCCTCTGTGGTCCCATAAATTTTTTTTCGAAGCTATGCGATAGTTTTTGTGTTATCTTTAAATAGAAGCTGTTAGTTTTAAACTGGTTTTAAAGTAATATTGCGCTAACATTAGAAACGAAAAATCATTGAAAAAATTTTTTTCATTAGAAAATCTAACCAACTTCAAAAAAAAAAAAATTAAAAAAACCAATAAAAGTTCACTTAAAAGAGAAATATATATTATTTTATAATTTCTCCAGCAAGACTTAGGTCTAAGGACTGAAATTACTGAAATTGGTGCCAAACAAAAAGTTTTGTCTTAAAATTCGACAGAATTGATGTGTAAAGTCTATATGGTGAAAGAAAAGAACGCCGACTGCAATAATTCCAGTCCCTAGAACTAGATCATGCTGGAGAAATTATACCCGAGTCTGTGTGTATTTTTGAACACCGATTTCCAATTATGTTTCAGACTAATACGGAATCGAGATGCCTAATCAACAAATCTCCGCAGCAGTTGATTTTCGATGTACATACTTCTCTTAGGGTGGTGCAGTTGAAAGCTGAGATATTATTCGAATTCTCGTACATGATTTTGCATTTGTA
Organism: Ericerus pela; assembly: GCA_011428145.1. Classification (NCBI taxonomy): domain Eukaryota; kingdom Metazoa; phylum Arthropoda; class Insecta; order Hemiptera; family Coccidae; genus Ericerus; species Ericerus pela. The sequence goes on from WOFM01000025.1 coordinate 949,709, forward strand.
CGGCAAAGGTAATTTGACTACTTTTATGATGTCTGTCTTGTCCGGTATGATACTGGTTTAAGTTTTTTTGATTGATATAAAATAACGAACCCGTATAAAGAATCTAAGTCTCAGTGTTATTTAAAAAAATGGATAGGTACGTACAGGTTGAGTTTATGGTCATCTCTCTCAAGTTCAAGAAATCTTTATTCGTACGTATGTGTCATGAACCGTTCAGGAAAAGCCTAATTTATTGAAATCGCCACAAAAACAATCCTTAATATGAAGTGACAGTTAAAACACTCCGTTGTCACATTATCATTGCCGGTGTTAAATTTTGTTTGGGATTCGAATGTAATAAACATACAGAATAATTTTGTTCATCATAACAGAATTTGTTCTTTGTCTTTCCTTACATCGACCAAATTCTTGGAGGGAGGGAAGCCTGTAATAAATGACGAAAATTGATTTTAAATAACATTTTACATCCCAGTCGTATAAAAATTTTAAACTGTTTCTACCCGACTCATTTCTTTCTACTCGACTGAATGTTCTCGATTTTCATGTTCTCTAAAAGGGTTGGAAATTGAATTTCTTTCCTAGATTTTTTTCTGGGATGTGGAAAAATTTTTAATTCGTGATGGAGAAAAATTGATCTTTTGTTTTCTGGATATTCAAATATTGAAAGAAATTTTGTAAAAATTATTCGTCATAAAACGAATAAGGTAAATGGGAAACGAACACTATTCTACGAACATTCGTATCTCATATAAACATTGCGCCAGATTATCAACTTAGCTAAGCAAAAGTCGCGACTTGCACTGAGAAAATCATTTTTCTTAACTTTGACCATTAAATTATACCGAGATATTTGATCAACATAATATTTCTATTTAGAACTACAGTACTGGTTTTGAGAGAAATTCTATTTTTTCTTTTTTTGTGAAGTAATTTTTGAACTACACCTTGAACGCAGAATCTTTAAAATTTGAATTTTTGAGTTGTAATCTTGTGAGATTTAAAGAAATATGGAATAAATTAACTAATTTTTCTTTCTGTTGTAAAGAAAGTTGCGATTTTTCTCTTTTCTCAATATTGAACCATTAGTAGTTTTTTTCATTTTATATACAGTCTTCTCGATATATCCAATTCATCAGATATTATGTTCTCTTCAAATCAACCCCCCCCCCCCCAGGATGACTGGAAATTTTCGACAATTTTTATTAAACTTTTTTTTAAATATCGTTTTAAGTATACTGTAACTGGAAAAATGTTTTTCTGTGCTAAGTGAATTTTTCGAATGAATTTAGATCGGTTATCTGAAAATTATAATTGTACAGTTTTGTAAGTGTAGAAAATCTCAATGATTTTTCATTTTCGATGTTGTACAGGTGATTTCAAAGATGAGTTAAACAGTTTTCGTGACGATATGCGTGCTCGATACAATGAACAAATGAATGTAGCGAATTCTGTAATAAGTAATGCCGACAATTCATATTGGCGTTGCGATCCGCCGAAACACGTAGCTGAACAGACATATACAGAACTGAAACACTTAGTTCAAGTAAGATATTAATTATAAGCCTCTTGTTGTTGCTGCATAAATAATGACGTACACATGTTGTTCTCGTGAAAAAAAAGAGATGAATGCTGATAAAAATGGCTTCTATAACATTCGTACTACGTTTAAATTCTGAAGATTTTATGATTTTTCAATGAAAATAATATTAATATTAATAATTTTGTGGACAATTTTACAAAACTTCTTTGAAAAAAAAGAGGAGGAGAATGTGGAGTGAAATGGAGTAGCCTTTATTGTTTGGAATGAATTATTTTTTTTGCCTCCTCTTTGACGTATGTTTTACAAATATTTTGTTTATCGACGAGTGAACTATGTTATCATCTCTAAAAATCGTGATTCGGCGATAAAAATTATAAAAAGCGGAATATTACGTATTAATTAATTTTTTTTACATAACCGAAGAACTTCAATCGTACCTGTGCGTATTAGCGCAGATGAATTCATGAAGGTAGAACAGTATCGAATAGAAATGAGTCATGAAAAATTTTGTTGCTTTTTTTATGGAAGTAGTTGGATTATATTTCGAGATACCGATTGTTTGAGACCGGAATAAACGAAAAACGAATGGAGATGCATTGGGAGAATTATTGAATTGGTCTTATAATATGGTTTGGGTGGAATTTATTCGAGAAAACCTTAAGTTTTGCTTGAATAAGACTACGTGATCAGAGGTGGTATTAAACGTTGCATGCCACACATTGTGAACGATTGGCTTATTTTTATTTACTCGTTAATTGGAATCAGTTGTTCCATTGTTCATCTCAATTTTGTTATAAATTTTCTTATTGTTTTGAGTATGCTGTTACTACAAATATTTGTTTGTTTTTGTGAGTAGGAACAGAAAATATATAATAAAATTCGAAAGGTCTCATTAAAAATAGTTTGTATCGTAAGAGCTTGAAAAAAATTGGCGAAGTCTCTTTTTTCCTTTCAACCATCAAGTACTAAAAATTTCATTTTTTCTCAAAATGAAATGAAAAATTTGTCAAAATTAAGCGAAGGAAAGAATATTATAGTTGTGTTATTTTTTAAAAAAAACTACCCAAATTATTTTCAATATTGAATTTGATTTTTTTTTTCAACCCGTATTGGGAGCTCTAAATGTTTTTTTTTTCTTAAAATCTCAAAATTCACTTCAGTTTGGGTGAATTATGTCAGTGCCTATGAACTTCAAATACATGGTGTTGAAAGATATTTATTTGACTCATTTTCAATTTTGGAGTTTCAATCAAGTTGGGTTTCTGTGCTGTACGTCGAAGCATCATTTTTCAAGACGCTGAACTGAAATATTATGTGCCGTAGATCTAATTGTTTTTTTATTCATCTTATCAGGGATTGCTGATCGATTCCAAAAAAATGTATGCCTTGAAATTTATCTTGAATTTTCAGACACTTGGTTGAATAGATGAGATACTATTGTCATAATTACGCCCAATAATGAATCTGATATAAAAAAAATTAATTTTGAAAAAAAGCTAATAATAATAAAAACATTTATTTGCGACGTATTGAAACAGTGTACCCTGATTCTGAGTTTGAAATTTTTCGCCGCCATTTGTTTTCATTTTATCTCTTTATTCTCTTTATCTCCTAATGGAAAGCGTTTAGCGAAAATTTTTATGTCAGTGGGAATAACGTGGTTTCTGAGGGACTAAATTCTGAAATTTTTTCCTGTTTGCGAGTGTGACTGTTAATGGATAGAGGTTTGCCTTTGACAAACACTCAGCAAACACCTCCTGTCTACCTGAAATGTCAAATTTATGTCGAAGGCTTGCTGAAGCAAAGGGGACGAGGGGGGCGATTGCTCCATGACCATTTTTTTTTTGCCTTCCATCTTGAAGAAATCTTGGTTACGTCTCTGCTATAGCCTGAATTATAGTTCAATCGTCCTGTCGCAAAGTAATTCTTTAAATTGGAAATTTCCTTGTAAAATGTTATGTTAATTCTATTTCAGGGTTACATTCACAACGAAAAAGAGTTGAACTCACGTAAAAACTGTTTCGATGGTTGCAACTACTACCAATATATTTCGAATCCGACGTGCGACAATACGGACCCTCTGTGCACGATACAACCAGCTTGCAGAGGTCGTGTATTCGACTGTAAATTTGTGGCCGAAGACATGAATATTTGTTATGCGGTGAGTGAAGTTAGCCAGTATTAACTGCACTTTTAATTGCATACGCTCGATGCTAATTTTTCAAGGGATAACTTTGGAAAAAGGATGCTGAATGACTTCCAAATTTTACCCTGGGACATCTTTAAGCGTCTTCTGTTTACTGATTGTCCTCTAAAAAATGATTCGAACGTTTGGAAAAAGAATTATTGACTTCTATTGACAGTCGTTAATTATCCATTTTGAAGCTCCACGAATTATCATTAATGGCAACAAAAAAAATTAGTGTGTGGCATAATCACACCAACATAATGTCAGTGTGGTCAATATCTCGAAACTTTGATCCTGAATCATTTCGAAAGTAGATTCGCATAACACCATCTGTATTTTGTGATTTATTTCGGGGAATTTTCCGTGAAATAGGTACCTGTTAAAGCCCCAAGTTTTCTGCCATATTCGATGTTTATTTTGTGCGTTGCGTTTCAGAATTCAACTACTGGTCGTCGTTACGACTGGATCCGGTACCAAAAAGGGCCCGCGTTTGGACATGCAGAACGTGGATGTTCATATTCGTCGCACCGGGTCGAGGGATATCGTAAATACCTTTTTTGGAGATGTATGTACTGTTTCTGCATGTGTGACGAAGAAACTATGGCGTCTGAGCGATATTTCAGTTTGGAACCAGTCGTTTCCGATGTAGAAAATAATAGGTAAGTCGAAGGAACTTTTCTTGAGAGCATGTTAGGACCGTTCTACATGTTTTTTGTAGTTGTTCTTTTTTCGCTATTATCGATCATGGGGCCAAATGGCTTTAATTGTCTAATACTTACAACTTTCTTCAAGTTTCTCTGAGGCACTTCATGTTTCGTTTTGCAACTAGGATGGACTTTTCGGTATGAGCCTGGCTTCTCGAATTCTTAGTTGTGTGAGTCTTTTTTTTTTAACACGATTTAAATCACAGCTGGAGAAAAGAACAAAAAAAATGAGAATTTTGCAAAGAGTTACCTCGGTAAGTACTTGATGCTTTTATGGTCTATTTTTTGCCAAAAAGAGATCGGTTTTTTGGAACCAAAAATTGCATCGTCCCAAAATTCATGGTTCATCTGAATTTGGTTGTATGCTCTCAAACTAGTGGTGTCTTGCAATCACCTTTACTGACTGTCATCAACTCGTAAACATGCTACCACGAGGTTACAATTGCTACATTTTTGCAGCGTCCCAGCGTTGGCAAATCAAAATGTGCCGGCTAACTGTCGAGTGTGTGAGTGCAACTTCTGAAATGCGCTTCAATCTCTGCGTGTGTACTGTCCTAACTTGTGAATTCGTTTTCAAATGATAATTAACCGCCGTTGTAATTTCGTTTCAGAATCGTCGTTGGCTTGCAATTCGTTAAACAAAATCGCGTGCTCCAGTTACAAGTGCGAGAAGCAAAATTATTAGCTGGTGGTTCCATCGACAACAAAACACTATCGTGGGTCACTGCGCCCCCGATAAACGTGAATAGTTGGCTGGACAAACAGAAGTTCCACAAACTGAATTACGAATCTCGCGGTCTAGACCTGGACGACCTAAAGGCGTCTCCCAGATACTTAGTCACAGGTAACGTTATCTCGACAGCATCGAGAATTACTTTCGAAACACTCTCCTGTAGACTCGGTATATATTTTCTATTTTTTGTTATCGTCATCATCCTCTATAGGTGTACGATTTCGTACCCTCGGTGCCCATTTGAATCTCGAAGTACAGCTTACCGGATTCAATTTCGAAACTGGCGAATTATACGGGAATCTGTCATACTGGAAGGGCAACGACAATACCGACGTTAGTCTAGTAGCCCCCAGGTGAGTTGAAGACAATTCATTAATTTGATCGATGAACGGTTACACCAGCAAGTAATTTACAGATAGATTGTAAGTAAATCGCTAAGTAATTTTATTCCAACTTAGAATCTTCATTTCGTAGAGCTATTGTTCGAAGTTGAATGAGTACTCGATTCCCTTTTAAACTGGCCACAAAAATTTTGTTAGCCGGGTACAGCACTGAAGTGTGGTTTATTTAAACAGAATTGGAACCTTTATGTAGTATATCTAATTTAGAATTGATACAAGCTTTTCGAAGAATTTTGATATTAAAATAAAATCATATAAAATTACTGCTATAGTACGTGGTGTAAAATTTTACTTCGTATTCATATTCTGTATTTTTTATGACTGACTGCATTTTGTATCGTTATTGATATTTTCTTGCCTAAGAATTGCCTTAAATTTCTCTATTCTCTCTCGTAACTTCAAAATTCTAGGAAAATATAAGAATCACCTTAAAAGAAATATAAAATGCTGTCAACGGTTCAGGAGTTAAGTATACTAAAAGCGTGATATTAACAAATTAGATATAAAAATTTTGTTTGTCTACATAGAGCCATAGTGCTCACCTTGTAAAACAAAAAAGGTATTATGTACTTTTACTCACTATTTTCTCAGTAAGTCTACCACAATTTTAAGAATTACCAAGTATCATGGATTTTGTAGTACAACTTTAGTTACTTTCACTACCTTTGCTTTATAAAATAAGATGTAAGTGAGTAGTGCCTTTTTTGTTCGTGACATACTTACCCAGTCATTTAACATTTTTTATTTATCTTAGGTGTACTATTCGCTATTGAAATTCGAGGGGTTTCTCAAGAAACGCATTGCAACGTGGGTTATTCAATTTATAATGAACCTAAGAAATTTAAAAAATTCAGAAAGCATTATTAAAAGCAAAGGTCGTGCTAAAAATTATTTTGAAATTCGTTAAAATTTACGGCGTGATTGCGGTACTGCTTCATTGAACAAGGTTTCAGTCGAAATAGTAATTTTCACCTATCAAAATACCACAGTAGTTTTTTTTTTTATGTTTACTCATTCGCGTTCGATTTGGAATACATTATCAAAGTTTGGCATAAAATGTAGACTATTTAAACTCCAAGACCGTCTTGTTTTTCTGTCGTTTATTTGGAGTGGGTTCTTGAGCTAATTGGTGGGCGATCCTGTGTGAGATCAAGCGAGTGCTACCAGGCATCTTAAAATTCAACCCAACCACGTAGTACTAAACTCAGAATTTATCAGCTCTAATGTCGATAGCATCCGCTGCAGGGAAACATTATTTCTGTTTGAAAAAAATGTACTGATCGTCAACTTTTGACGAGGGTCTTCCCTTTGAATTGGTTCGATTATTTTTTTATTGATTCCAATATACCGTAAGCATCGTTCCTGCTGTGGTTACAACTTGCTGCTTGAGACGAGTTAATTGTACTAATACTTCCTTGCTTTTTTTGTAGGAGCCGATTCGCACTGTCTAGTACCCAACTGCCAACTGATCCTTCATCGGATGCGAATATTCCGGATTCGGTGTCGGACTCGTTCCTCGAATTTGTGCCTTCGGACGAGCGCACAGACGCTGCTCAAAGTACAGTGCCATTCATCGATATTCAACCAGTCGTGCCGAATCCACCCGTACCATTAGTGGGCGTCGGCATCGCCCATAAAGGATCGTATACTAGCGCTGGTTTTATTGAACCCAAAGTATTTACCTTGAATGTTGGACAAATGTTATCGGATGGTATCTAAAATTTTTAATGACTTTTTTGTTTTCATTTATTTAATTTTTTGAGTCTCGTAGTTTTAGAAATATACAAGATTTTGCGTTTTTCTTTTTCGTACTGTTGTGATCCTCATTTAAACGGGACGTGTGTAGTAAAATTTCATTATTGAATTCTCAAAAACTGATATCATTTTGTTTGTACGATGATCACTTAGTTCGAGCTAGTCGCCTGTGATCTTTTTTGTCGTTTTTCTCCTTTGTGTACCATACTTTTTTTTTTCTATTTTAATCATAAGTCCTTTTTTTTTCTTTTTTTTTTTTTTGTATATCAACTCAAATTTAGGCTCAATATCATTAATTTTTCCCAGAAAACTAAGTTTTTACGTGAAATGTCGAGAAAATTTTATATCATTTAACATGTTTGTTGACTTTTCTTTTTTTATTTACAATTTTTATTCTTTCATATTTGAAATAAACTATGTTAAATTTACATGATTTTGGTTTTATTAGTTATTATTTCTTTTTGGAAGTTCATTTGCCATTAGACGTTTCTTTTCGAAGAAGTATTCTTGTATCAGCTATTTGCTCAATTTAAAAAAAAAAAAAGTATTCATTAATCAAATTCAGGCAACGTAGTCATTTTGTGCTGCGTACGGAAGTTACCTTAACACCAATATGAACCGAAGGGGTTGGTTGGGATCGGGTGGCTAAACTGTCTCAGTGTGAATTTTCCATTCCTAAGATAGACTACCAATTGAACAAAACCGAATTGACAGAAGGAAGCAAAGTGGGGGCATCTGGTGGCCAATTTTAAACAACTGTAAATAAGTAACTGATGTTCAAATCAGAGGGTCGAGCTAGATTCGAATCATAAAATCTTGGAAAAGGTTCCAAAATTTTTGTAGGATTTGTGATTTGAATTTTTTTTTGATTTTGAAGGAAAGGAGGATTCGCAGCTCGAATCCACAAAAATGAACCAACAAACATAAATAAGTAATATACTTCGTGTATAGATGAGTAACTTGTACCTTTTATACATTCCCTGTTTTATCAGCAATTATGTTACGAACCATCATTAGAAGGATTCTAGCCACAGATTTGATTTATTATTTCGTAATAATTGAAGAAGTTTCTGTTCTCTCGGCATTAAGACACATAGACTAAATTCAAAGTAAAAACAATGTGGTCTAAAAGCAATGTAGACTAAAAACAAAGTAGACTAAAAACAAACTAGACTATAGGCAACTTATACTACCCTTCAAAATATTTTTGTCTGGTTTGTTTTTAGTCTACATTGCTTTTAGGCCCATATTCACAAATGTCACTTTAACGTACCTTCACTTAAATTTCACTTAAAAAAGTTTTTATGCCCAAATTCATATTTGAAAATGTAGGAACACTTGGTCTCTTAGATGAGTTCCAATTTAAAAATAAAATGTTACCACACTCTTAAATACAAAATGACTTTTGGTACAATTTTGTATTTAAGAGTATGGTAACATTTTATTTTTACATTGAAACTTTTTGAGGATATATATTACATACATGATGGAGATGATGCATGGGCAGTTTCGGTGTCCTACCTGTAGAAAGTGCTTCTACAAACAAGTGTACTTTTAACTAAATACCTGATTGGAGGAAAATCTTGCCACGTGCATTTGTTTATGTTGTAACGGAAATCCCACCTTCACTCATTCTTCATCATCATCATCACGATCACTATATATATGTCATACGTACACTCTCACCACAAAGTGCTTTTCCCCCTACTACTTTCGATCGTACATCGCTGTTGCTTCGCCATTTCATATTCTATTAATATTGTATTAATCATTCGTGTAATAAACCTCCAGATTATTAGAAGTCTCAAGTTCTTTCGATCCTCGTTCTATACGCCTCACATCATGGTAGCCATCGCTGCGGTAGAACTATGAGGAGAGACTTAGAAAATTAAACAAATGAAACATTTTTAAATCCATTTACTGTTGCGCGAAAATCTTTTCATGTTTTCTGTGAATTATACAAAATAGTTACCATTTTGTTTTCGAGAAATTTAACTCGAAATATAATACTTTTTTAATTTTTGAAAAATTCAAAATTAAATAAAAATTTGAAGCTGAAGTTCCCGACTTAATAACGGCCGATCCTGAAAGTCATCGAACGCTAAATTCAGGAAGGACCGCCAAAAAGATCGAGTGAACAGCCCAAGGAAACCTGCTCCCGTTGTCGAGGACTCATCGCAGATCCACAAATCGAGGACCCAATTTTTCGGCCAACTCCAAACCAAATTTAAGCAGGTAGTACAACGGTGGACAGCAGAGTGCAGAAAACTGAAATTATTCGTCGGCGCAACAGAACAACAAAAAAAAAAAAGTAACGTACAATTTTTAAATTTTGTAAAGGTAATATTTATTAAGGTTAGTTATTTTTCGTGATTGCATAATTTTATATTGAACTGAGCCAAATTAAAAAATTGAAAATTATAAATTTTTATGCCCCCTATAATAAGTTTGTGCGAAGGAAAATTGGGAGAATACAATATTGAAAAGGAGGAATTGAAAGAATTAATTAATAAATTTGAAGGTGAAAAAGTAATAGATATAAAAATTGAAACTTATAATTTACCCTATGTTACGTATTTCACAGGGGAAATAATATTGGAATCCTTTGTAGTAGATATATCTGGAAGAATAGAAAACATTAGTACTTTAAAATATATTAAAATTTTGGAGTCATCAGTAAATTATTTTTCAAACAGAATTTATAGTTCTGATAAATCAAAAGAAAAGTTTATGAACAGATTTTTTTAATCACGTAAATTATATAAACTGGATAATAAAGGAAATAGTGAAGAACAAAATTTAAGTAATAGAATTGAGAAGGAAAAAATTGAAAATAAAAAATACACATCAGTGATTAATAAAGAAAATAATCTATTAGGTTTTCGTAAAACGAACGAAAATATGGCATCCCAAAATGAAATTAAACCCATACAAGCACCTCTTGGAAAAGTTTTTAATGGGAAATACTACCTAGACTGGCGTAGAATGATTATATCAGCCATCAGAGGAGCTGGATATTACGATATTTTTGGGGAACATGAATTTTTACAGCCATATATCAATAATATAGATGATCTTAATTTTCGACCAGATAAAGATATGTTGAACTATTGTAAAATGCAGGATAATGCTAAAGCATTCATACTAGAAAGAGTGTCGAATGATATAACAAAACAAATAAGGGATTGCAATACAGCAATACTAATGTTAAAAAAATTAGATAATATTTACGGTACAAAAACTTCTGTCACAGCCAACATAGCTAAGGCAAAATGGATGGAGTTCAGATTCCAACCTGGAGGAAATATGAAGGGTTTCCTTAAAAAATGGGACAAATTAGTGACCGATGTAAGAGATAGCGGTAAGGAGGTCACGGAATCAGAGGAACTAGAAAATTTACAATTAGCCTTATGTTACGAACAAGCAATTGCGAAAATTCAATATGAAAATTTACCTTCAAACGAAAAAAATTTAGATAACTTTAAAAGAATATTAAGGGAAGACTCTGATCAAAAATTCAGAGATCAAACTTTGAAAAAACAAAATGGTAATAATAGCCAAATAAATAATAATTATAGAAATAATAATAATAATTACAATAAGAATAATTACAGGGGTAGATATAATAATTATAGAGGTAGAAATAATTATAGAGGAAACGGCAATGGTCGTAATGGTTATACAAATAATAATCAAAATAATTTTAATAATAATGGTAATGGTAATAATAATGAAACAAACCAGAACCAGAATACTAACTCGAATTATAGAGGAAATAATTATAGAGGTAACAATTATAGAGGTAATAATAGGAATAATTATCAGAATAATAATCCAAAATGTTACAAGTGTGGGCAATTTGGCCATATAGCGCAAAATTGCAATAATAATAATTCACAAGAAAATAATAATAATAATAATTTTAATAATAGTCAGGGAACATATCCCCCAAAAGCGAATACAACCCAACCGAACTCCAATAAAAAAGAGAATTCGGAACAGCAAGTGAAGATGTCTTGTATGGTGAAAAAATTCAATAAAAATAATAATGAATGGTTGTTGAACGAACTAATAAATAATAATAAAAATAATAAATATGAAAATTATGATATATTAAATCATAAAGCAATTTTGGATGGAGCTGCAGAAGTGCATTTGACATCTGACTTGGACAAATTAGTCGATGTTAAAAAATTTGTGACTCCAATAAAATTGCAATGTGCCGGTAAAAATACTTTCTTATATGCTACTCACACAGGGAGAATGGTAATCAAAGTCGAAAACTATAACAGAGTTCAATCATTGATAGAATTAAATGATGTTCATTATGTGCCCGATTTAAATCTAGACATTATTTCAGCTATAAAAATTACAAATACAGGTATGATCAATATTGATCAACAGAAGGATATTGCTAATATATATTTTATTGAAAATGTAGAAATAATAATGACTGCGAAAAAAGAAGAGGGAATATTTTACATATATTATAATATTGAAAATAATAATAAAAACATTATTAATAATATGAATAATAATGAAAATAACATAATATGTGCCCCCGTCACTCAAAATATAGATGATGAATGGGATGAATTTACCGTAGAATTAGAAATTCAGGAAGATGATGATAATAAGGAATCACCTGAGGGGGGTGAAGAGGAAGAAATAAAAGAAGACAATAATGAAATTGAGGAAATACCTCAAAATCCACAAATAAATAATAATATTAATAAAAAATTAACCATACATAGGAGATTAGGGCATTTGAATGCCAGATATCTACAAAAACTAAAAAATTTAGCAGTAGGCATTCCCGATAATATAAATTTTAGGGATGAAGATTTTTTAAATTGCCAAATATGTTGTTTAGCAAATAATACGAGGTTAGGGCATAATGGTATTAGATCTAAACCAACTCGAAAATTAGAAGTGGCATCATCAGATATTATGGGTCCATTTACGCCCTCAGTGGCAAATCAGAAATATATCTTAACCTTTATAGATCATTTCTCAAAATATACGTCGTAATGCCCATTGTTAGCAAAAGTCAGGTAACAAATGAATTTAAAAATATTATAGTATCCATGAAAAATAAATTTCCGGAGTACCCCATAGGGACTATTAGGTGTGATAATGCCAAGGAATATACTGATATAAAAATAATCAATTATTGCAAAGAGGTTGGCATAACAATGGATTATGTGGTGCCATATTCTCCAGAATTAAATGGTGTTGCCGAAAGGCAAAATCAAACTTTAATGAGGAGAGTACGGGCCATGCTAATTGATGCCAACCTTGATATAAAGTATTGGTCTTATGCTGTGGTAACAGCGGCCTATTTAATTAATAGATCCCCCACGAAAGCAAACGAGGGATATAGAACACCCTATGAACTGTTCTATGGGATAAAACTAAACCTAAAAAATTTAAAAGTCTTTGGAGCATTGACCTACAGACATATTCCTGTAGAAGTCAGAAAGCAAAACGCCACTAAAGCCAAAGCAAAATCGAAAAACAAAATTGACCCAAAGCTAGCACATAGAGCGGAGAAAAATATAATGATGGGTTATACAAATACGGGATATTGTCTTAAAGACCCCTATAATACAAAATCTTATATCTCATGTGATGTTAAGGTAGATGAAACCCAGAATATAAAATCATTACTGATAAATAATAAACCATTAGTAATAAAGTCATCAGATTACGAGTATGATTTGGGGATAATTAATCCTGTAGTCATGAATATAAATATAAGATATAATAAAATATATATAGAAGATAACATACCAAAAAATTATTCTGATATAGAAATAAACCCTTTTAGAGATGATTGGATCAGAGCCATAAATGATGAATTTAATTCTCTCGATGATATGAATGTGTGGGAAATAGTCGACTATGATCGCCAAAAACTCATAGATACAAGATGGATTTTCACAATTAAATTTGATGAATTTGGAAATCCGAAACCAAAGGCAAGACTTGTAGCAAGAGGTTTTAAGGATAGAACCGAGTATGGTATTGCTGAAACCCATGGCCCTGTGGCATCAGTAGGAACAATAAGATCATTACTATCTATAATAAATAAAGAAAAATTAATTATGGTGCAGTATGATGTAAAAACTGCATATCTAAATTCACCAATCATTAAACCCATTTTTGTGAGAAGACCTGAAGGTGTGAACATCAATACAAATCAGGTGTTGGAATTAAAAAAGTCTATATATGGACTAAAAACGTCTAGTAAGTCATGGTATGACCTGTTGGACGCAAAGGTAAGGGAGATGGGCTTTACTAAAACTAAAAGCGATAGATGCTTATACACAATAATTAATAATAATGAAAAAATATATTTTTTAACCTATGTGGATGACATATTGATCGCGTCGAACTTGCAGTCGTCAATTACAAAAATAAATGAGGAGCTACAAAAAGACTTTACGATTACCATAATAAATAACCCAAGATTTTTTGTGGGATTAGAAATAACTAGAGATATAGAACATAATACAATAATACTTTCCCAATACAAACATATAGATAAAATATTAAAAAAATTTGGAATTTCGGAGTTAAAAAATACGAACACTCCGATGGAAACGGGACTAAAGTTGGACAAAATTGAAGGTGGCATAGATGACACCGAATATAGGTCAATGATAGGTGGATTGCTATACTTAGCGAGACTTACAAGACCGGACATATTATTCCCGGTAAATTTTTTATCCCGCTTCCAAAATAATTCTAACCATACATTAAAAAATTATGCAAAAAGAATTTTCAAATATATTAATACTACGAAAAATTACAATATAATATATAGATCGAAAGGGGATGGTATACAGGCCTATATTGATGCCTCATATGCACCCCAAGTAGATGAAAATAATATAGATCTAAATAATTTAGGAAAAGGGAAATCCATAACTGGATTTATGATATTTTCTTATGGAGACTTAGTAGAATGGAATTGCGGCAAGCAGACCATTCATGCATCATCTAGCACAGCAGCTGAAATAATTGCTGTATATGATGCACTAGATACCATAAAAGTCATACAAAATATAAATTACGAAATTTTAGGTGAAAAATTAAGTGTGGATATAATGGAAGATAATATCTCAACGCAGAAAATATGTTCAGGGGGTAGTCAGAAAAAGTCGAGAGCCCTAATGATCAAATGCTACTCAATTTTGGAGGCATTTGAAGAAAAAATAATATTTTTTAGGACTGTAAGTTCCGAAAATCAATTGGCAGATATTTTGACAAAATCACTGGATCGATCAAAATTCGAAAATATAGTTGTCAAAATATTAAACGAAACGAACATTTATACATAATATAATATAATAATAATTCATTTATTTCAAAGTCATAATATGTTTCGAAATTTACCATTTCAAAGTACAAGTTGTCCCAAGTCCAAAATATAGGTCGTAACATGAAAAAAGATGCTTAAAAGTCAACCTTCAATTACTACAAAATTAGTACGCAACAAAGCCATTTACCAGAAAATACTTGTAACAGATAAGTACCCGACCTCTCAAAAATAAATACAAAAGAAAAAGCAGAAAAATTGAACAGGAATAAACCCTACAATTCACATAATAAAAACCCTATACATTTTCAAACAACCGTGAGAGAAATACACGTAATATTCCCACACGAAATAGTGAAAAGAAAATCTCCGACAATAAATACAATAAAGATTAAACCCATTACATGACCGCAAAACAAGATAAGTCGAAAATGTTCCTTTATCACATCACATTTTAAGCGCCAGTTCAAATACAATAGCAATGCACGAAAGATAATAAACGATGCGATGAATATTATACTACAATCATTTTCATGTCACACGTTTAAGATAAAATACGAAACGTAACGTTCCTTTGAATTCGAGCAACTTGTAATCGGAAATACCATTTTATATATATATATTTTTTTTCTATTTCTTTTTCTTTATGTATACGTGAATATTTTTTTCTCTCGAATTCTTTTTCTAATTTTTTTTCTTCCCTAATCGAAAGGCATAACAATTAAATCACACGTTACCTATAATAAAATAATAATTTGCATGTTACCAATTTTATATTATTATAATATTTTTTTTACAATAATTTTTTTTTACATATTATATATTATCATTGAATATTTTATGCATGTTACCATATTTATTTATTTGTTCATTTTATTATTTGTTCTCGAAGCACAGCACAACAAAATTTTATTTTTTGAAACTTAGTTACCATAATATTTAAATAATACGATGTCAATATTTTTATTCTTTATTTTTGAAATTTTTTAATACGCATATGTCATTTTGTAGTTAATATTTCTCTTGTATAAACAGTAATAATTCGTTTACTTTCAGCATCAGTCATGATGAAGAACTCATTCGGTAAAATTTCAGGGGGGTGTTGTAACGGAAATCCCACCTTCACTCATTCTTCATCATCATCATCACGATCACTATATATATGTCATACGTACACTCTCACCACGAAGTGCTTTTCCCCCTACTACTTTCGATCGTACATCGCTGTTGCTTCGCCATTTCATATTCTATTAATATTGTATTAATCATTCGTGTAATAAACCTCCAGATTATTAGAAGTCTCAAGTTCCTTCGATCCTCGTTCTATACGCCTCACATCAGTTTATAAATACTGGCATTCTCACTTTTACACCAATTTTTGATTCTGATTGGTTAGGGTGTTCAGTCTGGGGTACTTCCATACACCAGAACGTGGCATCTATAGTCTGGACACTCAACCCCTTGTTAAAACTGTTCTACGACGTCTCCATCATATATATATCCTCAAAGTTGAAACTCTCATGAAAGATACAATGTTCTCTCATTTTTAAGTACAAAATTGTGCAATAAACTTTTTTAAAGTGAAATTTGAAGTGAGGTTTGCTTCTAAGGAAAGAACAAATTTGTTTGAAATACTATAATGCATTAAACAGAAATATAAAGTACAACTTTGAGGAAGATAAACAATCTCCCTCCATAACGAGAGTAAGGTTTGAGTGGGAAATGTATTTTAGAGTTTACAATGTGTTGTAATGGAAATCCCACTTCATATCATTCTTCATCATCATCATCACTACACTATATATATGTCGTACGCACTACTCTCTTCACAAATCGCTTCCCCTACTTTCAGTTACCGATAACGCTGTGCTTCGCCATTTCGTATTTTATTTTTGAAATGTATTTTCAGTCTGCGAATGAATCTTATAGTAAATTAAAGTCTCGAGTTCTTTTTGGTCCTTGTTCTATATACCTCACATCACAATGTTTGAGAGTTAAAAGTTATGTGCGCCTGCACAACCTGAAAGTATTAGTATTAGTCAAGAATGTAGTAGTGCTAAAGGTTACAAGCGAGTGTTGATAGAGTGTAGAACAACAACCCCCCCACAGTCCAATGAAACGAGCGAGCGTAAATAGAGGATCGCGTGTATGACTAATTATAATAATGACTAAATTATTAATGACATATACATTTTCATTTCCCGAGCAAAAATAAATAAATATACTGTAATTAAATGACTGGGTTTTGACTTATAATTAAACAATAAATAGTATTGATGTATTATATTACGAATATCATATTATATTATTATTATCCATTGATATTGAGTATTTTTGATTTTCCATGATGTTCGAGAAGAGTTTGCTCAGTTTGGTTCTATACATGTTGAGAATGGATATTCCAAAATGTGATAAACTAATATCAACAATGTGTAAAATTATGTCATGTGGTATGAACATGGATTTCTATTAATTTCATTTTTTTTATTCATTCGTTCAACGAACTGAAAGAAATGATAATGAATATGTACACAAAAATAAATTTTGTTTCAACAAGTATTTTTTTAGCCTAAAAGTACAATGTGTTTTGAATTTTGTTTGAACCTGTGAATTTGTTTCTTCTCTTCTCAAATATTATATTTTCATGTACTGAAATGCAGAATTTGAGATTAATATATTGACAATTTGTGACTTAACATATTTGAGCTTCAATAATTTGTTTTCCTTCCCTTAATAAAATAAATTATTTCCCTTACAAATTTTTGGAGTTTTGTGACTTAATATGAGAAATTTGATGTAATTAATATTTTTTCTACTAGGTTTTTGAATTTTTGTTTATCAGGACTTTTTGTTAGGATATCTGCTAATTGTGAATTTGTGTTCACTGTTTTAAATTCAATTTCTTTATTTTTAGCTGATTGAGTGATAGCATAACATTTTATCATAAGGGCTCTTGCCTTTTTTTTGAGTTCCATCAGATATTATTCTTAATGCTGAAATATTATCCTCAAAAATTCTAACTGGTTCAGTTTCTTGAAATATTTCTTTTTGTAGTAAGAATATAACTTGTACGTTGTCTAGTGCATCAAATACAGCAATAATTTCAGCTGCAGTTGAGCTAGTTGCAACTATAGTTTGACACCTGATGTTCCAGTTTAGTATATCTCAATTTAAATAAATTAGAAATCCCAAAATTGTTTTACCTAAATCTAAATTTGAAATTTTAATTTCATGATCTGTAATGTCTGGTTCATACGAAGCATCTACAAATAAATGTATGCCCTTACTGTCAGATGTAAATTTTAATGAGCAATCTTTAAATAGTATTAATGTATCTAAATGTTCTTCTGATAAAATTTTTTAATTTTTGATTTGATTTTATTTGAAATCTTGAGAAAAAATTTACAGCAAAACCTATATCTGGCATCGTTATTCTTGCTAAATATGTTGGGCACATCAATCCTTCTCTCCTCGCACCTAGCTATATTCTCCACATGACTTTCTCACTGTTTGTGACTACATATATAAACCAGTTTACTTTGCTCCGCTATATGATGTCACACTGAATGTGACAGTTCAATCTATACTTTGTTTAATATATACATACGATCAAATTGAATGATGTCGTCTATTTTATTTCTCTAAAAACACTCTCGGACCTCTATATGGCAACAGAGCTTTGGCAGAATCCTAAAAGTGCTACAATTTTGTTCGTTGAAACAGTGAATTTAAAAAAAAAAAAGTTTTTATTGGGAAATTTATTATGTTATGCCAGTAATCATCTTTTAAATGAGGTTTCGTGCATTTTTTTGATTTTATTTATTTATTTTTTCTATACGTACAAGTGCATCAGACACTTGCAAAAAGTGCTGTAGTACTGAAAGCTGAATTGAGCTAATTTTGTGAAATAGTTGGGTAATATAGCTCCAATTTTCATTGAATATGACATTTTGAATCATATTGTGTACTATCTAGCCAAAATTTTAGGGAATTTTGCGGTCAAAGTGGCTCAGTTGTCAGTATTTTTGCTGGCTAAGCATCCCTCTTTGTGTTGCTTGGTTGAAGATTCAATTTGGAATTTGGACTTTTGTCAATTGCTATGTCTGGAGGACTCCTTGCTTCTGTGTTCCACAGAATAATAATTTGTTGATGCCCTTCCTGCTTGTATGTAGACCAAATTTGTGTCATTGTCAATGGTCAACCTATTGTCTACTCAGGAAAATAGCTGTGTCAATGAGTTAACTGCGTCCAAAAAAAAGGAAAAGAAAGTTGTTGTCTTGGTGTATAACAAGGTTTGCTGAAATTGTCATCGTCTTTGAATTTAGCTATGTCAACTGCAATATTCATCATCAAAACCGGTGCTTTGAAAATCAATAAGTCATCATCTTATGCTGATTCAACATTATAAATTGTCAGAAAACTAATCCAAATTTGTCAGTCTGCATCAAAGTCCGTATTTAATAAATTTAAAATATATATCAAAAGTGCAAATTTTTTGAAACGTGAAATGTCTTTGTATGAAAATTTGAATCACATATTCGCACTTATTTCAAAATTTTAAGCAAAAAAAAAAAAACTTCAAGTTAAGCATGACCTATTTTGTTCTTTCTGGTATTCCCTTATTTTCAAACATAGCCAGGTTAATTTCGACACGTTTTGAACAGTGTTTAACCATAGTTCGTTAAAACTTGATCGTCCATCTACTGTAAATTCTTTATACTTATCTAATCAATTTACCATATTCAAATTTATAATATTGTTTACCAATCACCATTGTGGAATACCTTGTTGTGAGAGATATTCTCACCAGAAGGAAATTCTACAGAATTTAAGCGTGTTCAGCCACTTCGTACATAAGTACGGGTAAGCCAAAACCAAGGCAAACACTGGCGATTTTAGAGCCAGTTTGGGTGGTTTATATACGGCTTATTTACACGCACACTAAGACACGTATGTAAGAATATACGTACGTCTGTGAGGGTGGCCAGGTTGCATCATCCCCTACCGAGATAAGAGATGACTGACTGGTTCGTGTACGGATTGTGACTTTTTTCGTTGTGTCACAATTTGGTACTCGTACATTACTTGCATGTACTTGCAGGTAATTACGATCGAACGTATTTAGTGTGTTAAACGTCACAAGGACGATTATTTGCCTGCCCTTTGGGCAGTGACTGTTGTTGGGGGTCTGAGCTCCTTTACCTCATACCAGTGAGTCCCCACAGCTACTCCTCCCCAGTTTTTGCACTGCAAAAATGATCAAAATGCGCAAGGCCTGGGGGGACATGCGGGTTTTACTTCCGCCTCTGGTTGGCCTCTCATTTTGCCAGGGCGCTACCTACCACAGCACCGACGCACTTGTAGGATTCCCTGCAGGCGTGTATCCGGGCCAGGTAATTTGCCCGGCTGTCCTCTCCACTACGCCTTGGTGGTACATTTTTTGAGCGGGCGTAGGGATGATGACGGGAGTGAGGGGGCAGTGGACGTTTAAACAGTGGCTTCCTTAACATCGGGGAATTTGAATTCCCCGATGTCCAGGTGGCCATCTTCGCTTTTTCATTTGTGGCCCTCTCAGCCCTGAACAAGAATCTCATCAGCTCCCTTTTTTCCTCTGGTTTTGGCTTCGGCTTCGGGGGTTCCGGAGTCGGAGTCGATTCCTTCGGCGACCGGGGAGGAGAGATTAATGGAGGCAGCGGAGTTGTCATTTCCGCTAGGACATTGTCTATGGGAAGAGTTGTGTCCATGAGCAGCTCCTCCTCGATCCGGTCCAGCTCCGTTTTCTGCTTGGTCTTCCGCTGAGTTTGTGAGAACTGAGCGATTTTCTGGGAAGTCTGGGAGGTGGCGGACTTTAGGATGGTGGTTGGCAGTGACATTAGAATGGGTTTTGTAAGAGAAGGAACCAAAAATATCATTTCAGAAAACACGTCCAAGATCTATCGCAGTTCTAAAACGGGTGAATTTACTGCGATTTTTGATTTACCATTACAGTTTTGTTTTATTATTTTCACATCTTCTTATCAGCATGTAGAGGGGATAGCGCTTAAAATTCTCGGCCATATGCAAGTTTTCCAGTTCAGTTCTGATCGGTTTAAGCAAAGTTATGCCTGAAATAAACTCAGAGAATATATTTTTTGAATTTTATTACAAAGGAATCTCTGCTTGTGCCATCACAACGTTGAGATTATCTTTGTGTTTAACGGTAAACGCACGTTGCGATGTTTATTTCGTATCGCACCTGGATTTGTTTATTCCTGTCGTTTTCTTTTTGTTGGCATTCCTTGTTTGCTTATCTCCGGAGTTTCTTTTGTCTCACAGGAATTCCGATTTTCGTCGCATATTTTTTAGCGGGTTTTAACTTACTTAGCGGATATTACTTTTTTGGGAGTAAATTTTATTTTCTTCGCATTAATCTCTCAGACATGCAAGAAGAATGGGAATTTTTACATTTTTTACTGCCTAGGGGCGGGCCTCTTTTTCGTGGGCATAAGGGGCCTCTGGATCGAATGTTTTAGTAGTAACATCGTCCGAAAATCTTACAGACTTTTTTGATGTTTTCTGTTGTGAATTATTTATTTCATATTTTTTGACAGGTTCTTCCGTACTTGTTTGGGAATCTGTCTGGGTATTTTCTACGTTCTCCTTCTGCAACCTTTTTATTCTTTTATCGTTGCTAACCATGTATGCAGGCTTCAATCTGTCGATTGAAATTGTTCGAGGTTTGCCTGCAATGAGTATCACAAAGTTTTTCTCATCTCGTGATACTACTTTGTAAGGACCAGCGTATGGTTTCTCCAGCGAAGATCTTATTTTTTTGTCTCTAACAAATACATGTGAGGTATTGGCCAAGTGTTTCAAGACGTAAATCTTGGGCTGGCCATGGCGAGCTGCCTTGTTCTAGAAAATTGTTGGCATCATTTCTTATATTTTGTACCATAATTTCGGGGCTAACTTCCTTCGATTTTGTGAAGAAGTCCCCTGGGAGGCGTAGCTCTTTGCCAAATGCTAATTGCACTGCAGAATAACCTAGGGCAGATCAAAGGCCTAAGAGGATGGTAGGGAGTACATCTACCCATCTCTTTGTATCATGTGACATGATAGAGGCTTTGAGAGCTCTATGCTATCTCTCGATTTTGTCATTGGCTTGAGGATGGTAAGCTGTGGTATGACTGTGTTGAACATCAAGCTTATTTGCTAACTCTTTGAAGAGCAAGCTCTCGAATTGGCAACCTTGGTCCGTAATTATGACTTCTGGTACGCCATACCTCGCAATCCAGGTATCATATAACCTGGCAGCTACAGTTGGAGCTGTCATCTCATATAGAGGAATTGCTTCTGGCCATCCTGTTGCCCTGTCTATTATCGTTAACAGATATCTGTGTCCTTGAGATGGTGGCAATGGGCCTACCAAGTCCATGTGTACTGTTTTAAACCGCTCTGTCTGTTTGAAGGATTTGATGGGCGAGCGAGTGCGTCTTCCTACTTTGGATTCTTGACAGTTCAGGCAATTGCGAGCCCATTTGTTGCAGTCAGACTTCATTCGTGGCCATACAAACCTTGAGGAAATTAGATTAGCACTACATTTTGGCCCAGCATGTGACAGATTATGTACACTGTTGAAAGCCAATCTGCGATATTTTACCAATAGAAACGGCCTATTCTGACCTGTACTGACGTCACATGTTAATAAAACATCAGTACTGGGAATTTTTTGCTGACTCAATTTGAGAGTAGTATCATCGTTTGATAACAACTCTTGCAATTCTGCATCCTTAAGCTGTGCTTTAGCTATTTCAGAATAAGGCAATTGGACAGGAGCCGAGATAGCTTCGATTCTACTCAAGGCATCAGCTGGTGTGTTAAGTTCTCCACTTATATACTGAATGTCGGTAGTCAATTGACCAATATAATCTAATTGTCGCGCTCTTCTCGGCAATACCAGTTCTGCTTTTTGTGTGAAGGCATATGTTAGGGGTTTATGGTCAGTATAGACAGAAAAACATCTACCCTCTAATTGGTGCCTGAAATGCTTCAACGCAGCAAAAATTCCGAGCAATTCCCTATCGTATGTGCTATAGTTCTTTTCTGTTTTTGAGAGCTTCCTAAGAAGAAAGCTAGCGGTAACTTCTTGTTGTCTTTATCCAATTGGTACAAGGTTGCACCAATAGCAAAATCAGAGGCATCGGTACTCACGCATAATGGCAGACTTTCGTCTGGATGAGCCAATAGAGTTGCATTTGCCAGTGTATCTTTGATTTTCTCAAAGGTCTGTTTGGCTTCTTCATTCCATTCGAGTGGAGTCTTATCTTTCTTTTTACTTGTCTTAATTAGTGCAAACAGCTTACTTTGTTTGGCTGCTGCATTCTTCATGCAACGTCTATAGAAGTTCACCATCCCCAAGAAACGCCTAAGTTCAGCGACATTTGAGGGCTTTGGGAAGTTCAATATTGGCTCTACTTTGGTCTTTAAGGGATAAATGCCTTCGGTCGAGACTTTGTAGCTAAGGAAGTCAATTTCAGTCTGTGCATATAAGCTTTTACCTATGTTGATAGTAAGCCCGGCAGCGTGTATACACTGTACGACGGCTCTTACATTCTCCTCGTGCTGTTGCTCACCGCCTTCAGAGCAAATGCAAATATCATCCAAGTATGCATATGCAAACGGCAATTCCCTAAACAGTCCATTGATAAATCTCTGAAAAGTTTGTGCTGAGTTGCGAAGTCCAAACGGCATTCGAAGGTATTTGAATAGTCCAAAGGGGGTTATAACCGCTGTCTTTGGTACGTCCTGGTCAGCCATAGGAATTTGGTGGAATGCCCAGTTGATGTCTATTTTGGTGAACATCGTTTTACCCTTCATATTCGCGTTGAAGTCCATTATGTTGGGGACTGGATAGCAATCAGGAACTGTTTTGGCATTTAAGTCCCTGTAGTCTCCAACAATTCACCACTCTACACTTGCTTTTTTGGTCATGTGGATAGGGGAGCTCCATGAGCTTTTCAAGGGGCGACATACCCCCTCCTCAATGATGCGATGGAAGTACTCCCGTGCCGCTTTGAGTTTGTCAGGCAGTAACCTTTGTGCTCTAGCATGGCAAGGCGGTCCTTTAGTTTCTGTGTAATGAACTGTGTCATGTTTATAGGTAGGATGCCTGCGAATTGATGGTTGAGTGACTCCAGGATAGTCAGACAGGATCCGTAAGAGTTGTCCGTCGACTTTTGTACAGCTGGATATATTTGTGTCCAGTGTGTAAGCATGCGTTTTGTCACCCACACAATTTTTAGTTTCACTATATATCAATTTGCCCTCTTTGAGGTCAATGATTAGGCTGTAATTTGCAAGGAAATCTGCACCCAGGATCGGGTTTGGAACATCAGCAACCGTGAAGGACCACGTCATATTTTTCTTAAGTCCGATGTCGACTTTGCTGGTCTCAAGTCCGTAAGCTGGAAGGTTTTGACCATTCACAGTACGGAGATAGTATTTTGGAGGAAGTACTTTTTGGTTTTACTTACTGGCAATATACTCAAGTCTGCACCTGAGTCTATCAAGTACCATCTCCTATTAGTCCTGTCCTTTATGAACAGGCGGCATGAGTGTTTTTCCGAGGGGTCTTTGGCCGCATAGATGGCCCCTCGTTCTAGTTTGACACCTCCTTGGTATAGGATTTGCCCCACCATTTGCACCTATTGTTGCATTTGGTGGCCTCTGCGCCAAACCTGTTATGGAAGAAACAACTCTTTTCATCCCAATTTCGAGACTGGTTTTTGGGTGTTGATGTTCTCGGGGGAGTTGAACTCTGACCACTGTTATTGGAACTTGATCTGCGGTCTCTGGACTGGGACTGTCGTCCTTTGCTATTGCTACTGTTGTTGTTGTTTCTTGACTTAGATCGTTGTCGCCATCTACTATTGGGTTTCGTTGAACTTTGGCTTTTGTTCCTCTTTACTTCCTCAGTCAACTGAGCTATTTGGGCTCTAAGTTGAGCGAGTTCACCAGTCTCTGCAGATACTGCACTTACCACAGGCTTTAACCTGGTATATTCTAGCGCATTATCTGCTGATTTTGCAAGGAAGTCAAAGTCTGTGGATATATTTATCATGGTCGAACCTACGGCGGCTAGGCATTGCACAACACTTTGTGGTAGTTGTTTGCAAAATTGATTGCCTATGACAGAAGGGGCTACTATATTATCTGCCTTCTGCCTCAATTTCGCCATGAAGATTTAGGGTTTATCGTCCCCCATCTTCATACCACCCATCACATCATCAATTATTTGGTTTTTTGTTTTTCCAAAAACATTCTTGATCTTCTTGACGAACCAGGCATATTTATCATCTTCTGTCAAAGGGCATTCCATAATATCTGGAATGTTGCAGATTATCTGTGGGGGCATGCCTCCACAGATGTGAAGATACTGCTGGTTCAGTGTAATGTTTTCTGTCTTGAACCTGCCTTCCAATAGAGTCAACCACAAGTTTACCTCATTGGGCAGAAATTCTGGGATCTCTATCCTCTGTCTGTAGAAGTTGGGGTTTTACCCTGGCTGCAATTGCAAAAGTTGCATAATCTGCGCCAAAACTTCGGGTGTCAGCTGTGGCTGACTACTACCTCCCTGCGATGGTTGTTGGTTTTTGGTTGGTGGTGAGACCATTGCTGTGTCTTTCTGATGACAAGTGTATTCCACAGAACTACTTCCTTCCTTGCTGGTTGAAAACATTGGCTCCTGTGTTTGTAGGACAGGTGTTTTCGGGTTAGAACTTTGGCTTAAAGTTCGACAACTTCTCAACGTTTTAACTGCTAAATGTTCTTTACTTATTGCAGTTCCCAGTTGTGCTAATTCTGGGTGTTGAGGGCCTTCTTCCAGATTTGTTAAATTTGTAGAGTGTCGAGTCGAAGTTGGGGGGTTGGGGATGAGTCCAACCTTCTTCCTTCAGGTCTACTGTCTGGTTTCTCTTTGTTTATATATTTTAAAGAGAGGGGTATTAATTCCCACTTAAGCAGACTCTACTTCAACAACCTGAAAGGTGTCTTAGTCTGCAAAAAAATATTTTTTATTTGCTTGGCAAGCGAGTTTCTTGCCAGCGCACCGCGCCAAATTTTTGTAAAAGTGCAACGTGCCTAAGGACACCTCACGACGTAGCCAAAAATCATGTTGAGGTCACCACTGTGGAATACCTTGTCGTGAGAGATATTCTCACCAGAAGTAAATTCTACAGAATTTAAGCGTGTTCAGCCACTTCGTACATAAGTACGGGTAAGCCAAAACCAAGGCAAACACTGGCAATTTTAGAGCCAGTTCAGGTGGTTTATATACGACTTATTTACACGCACACTAAGACACGTATGTAAGAATACACGTATGTCTGTGAGGGCGGCCAGGTTGCATCATCCCCTACCGAGATAAGAGATGGCTGAACGGTTCATGTATGGATCGTGACATTGTTTCGTTGTGTCACACTCGTACATTACTTGCATGTACTTGTAGGTAATTACGATCAAACGTATTTAGTGTGTTTAACGTCGCAAGGACGATTATTTGCCTGCCCTTTGGGGCGGCAACTGTCGTCAGGGTTCCAAGCCCCTTTACCTCATACCAGTGAGTCCCCACAACCATATATTTTTATTTTGTTTGTACATTTCATGTGGACCATCATTTTTTTTTTTACATTCCTTCTATTAAAAAGGATGATACATTGGAATTTTTTAAATTTTTTTATTAGTCAGAATATTTTTTTCTCCTATGCTTGGTTCGAAGGATTGTGGAGGGGTGTTGGGCATACCAATCCTTCTCTCCTCGCACCTAGATATATTCTCCATGTGACTTTCTCACTGTTTGTGACTACAAATATAAACCAGTTTACTTTGCTCCACTATATGACGTCACTCTGAATGTGACAGTTCAATCTATACTTCGTTCAACTTAAAAACTTTGTTTAATATATACGTACGATCAAATTGAATGATGTAGTTTATTTTATTTCTCTAAAAACACTCTTAAACCTCTATATAACATAATAAGGCACCTATCATTGAACGATATTCTGTATCGTCTGTAGCATTTTCATCTTCTTCAATTTTTAAAGAAGTTTCAATTGGTGGGTTAATAAAATTTGATTCTAATTGATTATATTTTTTTTAAATTTTTTCTATGTACCTAGATTGCATTAATGTTTTGTGTTTTCTTTTCTGTCTCTTATTATTTCAAAATCTAAGTAAAAACGTGGATTATTAATTATTTTCACTGTGAACCTTTTTTTGAAAGAATTCTTCACATTTTCTATTCATTCAGGAGTATTTGAAGCTATTAAAATGTCGTCGACATATGTAACCATAAAAATTTTTTTTTCATTATTTTTCCTAAAATATAAGCACTTATTGGCTTTCGATCTTTTAAAACCCATATTTAATATATGTTGAGAGGTGAATGAAGATGCAGAAAGAAACGACACAAAAAGATAACTTTCATTAACTACGTTTATTCAGCGACGTGCTAGTCAATGTAACAAAGTGTATGAATCCCAGGATTCAATAAATTGTAACCAGTGTTACCACATAGTCATATACAAATATGTACAACATTAATCAATATAGGTATTTTGTATATATATTATAGTTGTAGATTATCTCAGGTAGAGGGAGGTTGTGAGGGAATCAAATCCCAACAATATATAATCATTAATGAGGTTGTACCATGATTTAGAGGATGTTTTTAAGCCATATATTGATTTTCTTAGTTTTAATAATTCATTACTTTCCATTAATAATCCTTCCTGGTGTTTTAAGTGGATGGGAACCGTTGCTGGGGAATTCAAATATGCAGTTTTAACTTCATATTGAATCATATCTAAGTCATATTAATTGACAATTGACAAAAACCAACAAACTAACTATATGGGGATGACAGGAGCAAAAACTTGACCAAGTTCATATTCTGTCCTATCCTTAAATCCTCGGGCAACTAGTCTTGCTTTAGGTTGATGATATTCTTCATTATTTGGTTTTTTCACAAAAACCCATCTTGTATCAACAGTTTTAAGGGATTTGTCATAATCAACTTCCTTCCAAACATCCATTTCCCTTAATGAGACAAATTCATCTGCAATAGCTTACATCCACTCATTCCGGAAAGGATTATTTCTAACATCCTTATAACAGCTTGGTACGCAATCCTCAATCCATTAATAGTCTATGTGGATGACATGTTGTTGGCTGGTAACCACGATGAGTGGACACAGGACTTGATAAATATTTTCAATAAAAATTTTACTTTAAAAATAGAATATAATCCAACTTTCTTTGTAGGATTCGAAATAAGTCGAGATATCCCTAGGAAACAAATTATATTAACACAAAATAGATATATTGATAAAATTCTCTGGAAATTTGGAATGACGGAATGTAATCCATCTTCCACACCTATGGAGACGGGATTAAAAATAAATAAGCCAAAAAATGGATTGGATGATACCGAATATAGGGCTATGATTGGGAATTTGCTATATGTGGCAAGACTGACCCACCCGGATATTGCCTTCGCCGTCAACTATTTGTCACGTTTCCAGGCATCCTCCAATAGTGAAGTCAAAAATTATGTTTGTTGCATCATTAGGTACCTTAAAACCACAAGAGACTTCTCTCTGGTCTTCCACTCTGACCAAACACAGATTAAAGCTTTTGTCGATGCGTCGTATGAACCCGACGTAGACGATTCACCCATAGATATAAATAACTTGGAGAAAGGGTGCTCCACAACCGGCTATATGATATTCGTTAACGGAGACTTGTTAAATTGGGCCGTTCACCGACAAAACTCGGTTGCAACTTCGTCAACTGCAGGCAAATTAATTGCATTGAATGATGCACTAGACGACATATATGTGATCTGGAGACTTACTGAGAGCATTTTCTCTGTAACTGACCCAGTGCAATTCTACGAGGACAATATATCTGCGTCTCGTATTGCATCTGGGGGAGGCCAGAAATGCTCCAGGTCCCTTGCGATCAAATGCTATGCAGTATTGGAAGCTTTCCAAAAGAAATTAATAAGTTTTAATGATATTAGGACACCTGATCAAGTTGCTGACATACTTACTAAGGCACTTGATCGGAGAACCTTTAAAAATATCGTTATGAGAATACTCCAAACAAGTCAACTTTTCGGCCAATAGTCTTAATTGACATAACCCTCAAAATTTTTTTTTGATATTTGGTTTTGGACTGTGGATGGGCGTCGGTCTTTTAGCGCCTATCGTAAACCGAGCAGTCCATATGTTGTTTCACACTTTACATCACAATATTCAATAGGTTCCCCGTCGCTGCTCTGCCTCTCTTATTGGTATCAGCATTCCCCAATATATACAATTGATTCCCACAATAGAATATTCATACAAAATACCCAAACGATTAATTATAGGGACGTATATATATATATATATATATATAATATTATTTCTCTACAGCTGACGATGAGGAGATATTGATCTCTCCGACCTGCCATTTTTTATTTATATATATTTTTTTAATTAAAATCACACAATACTTATAAGACGTGACACAGTAACAGAAGGTTAAATGTATACCTCATGTTAATAATTACACGATATATTTAAGATAAAACATTTGACATATACAACCACACACATTTTAATTGTACATCATAATACTAGTCAACGACATACCTAATTTTTTTTTAACCATTTTCATATATATAGCAATTTTATATGACACCTATATGTAATAATTTTGACTGCTATTGCTTATTTTAATTTTTTTATTGTTTATATGTTTTTTGAATACATACAATGTGTAACACTTTTTTACTTATATGTTCGTTCGTCCGTTTTGAATCGCAGGGGGGTGTTGGGATACGATTCCCTCACTACCTCACAAACACAGAACATCACATTGACTAACACTGTATGTAACATACTATTACATTTATTCGTTTTACATGTGGCGACACTGATCGCCAATATATTATTCTTACCGCCACTGCTCCACGGAGAATGTTCTCCGTTCGTCAGTCGTTGTACTAACGTCGTCAATAAATAATTTCAAGATGGAAGTCCGTACTTATCTTTTTTTTGCAAAGTGATCAGACCTCACCTCAATAAAAAATACAAACCACTAAGACAACGATTCACATTCAGTTGATAAAACTGATAAAAAATGCCGCCAAACAACAACAACTGGTAAAGATTTGATTTAACTGAAAAAGTAAACAGAGTTATTTCGTTTCAGGTTCAGATTCTTTTAGATTTTATTAGTTTAAAGTTTGAGATTCTTATTGGATGATCTTTGTACTATCATCGAATTCCCTTCGATTCATCGACGAAGTAATGCCGTTGAATTACCATGAATTCGTAAATAAATCACAGCAAATTTATCATCGCATTCTGTTAAGATTTGTTGACGAAATAATACCGTTGAATTAAACCAAATTTGTAGACAAATCAAAAGAAATTCGTCGACGAATAAATTCTATTAAATGCACACAAATTTGCTTTAATTCTTGATTGCTAAACTGCATTAATTTGTGGGCATTTAATGATATTGATTTTTTGATGAATCAAAGGGAATTTGTTGAAAAATCAATCGTTAAGTGTCGACAAATTGAAGGAAATTTGTGTGCATTTAACAGCCTGAATTCGTCGACAAATTACCTTCGATTCATTACCATCAGTTATAGTATATTCTACGGTAGAAAGTATTATGTTCGCCATCATCAATCTGCAATGTTGGTTGAAGTGAAGAACGAATTAATTAAAGAATTTCTTGCACTCGTACAATTATTTCAGTAAAACATTAGCATAGGTACTCTGGAACAGTGACCAAAGAGAAATTGATTAGGCCTATTTAATTTTATTGGCACTGAGATTGGGGTTAAATTTTACTATAATAGAAGCAATAAAAAACTGCTCACAGTCAATAAATCAGAACCATTTTCTTATGATCCATTAATCAGTGATCTTCAAAATACAGTGTGCCAATCTAGAAACTCATTTTTCTCCAACGAAACATTTCCAAGCCAGTTTTCTGAAAGTGGTGTTCCACTAATCCTAAATAGGAATTCTAAAATTATCTTTTACATGCTTGAGAGACTTTTATGGCTCGGACTTGTTCTTTCAATACTCACCTACTTCGACATCTATAGCAAGGAGGAAACAGTAGGAAAGAACAATATTAGAAGACATTCAAGAAAGTAATTAATACGATAGAAATTCATGAATCACTCGCTGAAAGATTTAATCTAACTGATCAATTTGAGATGTGCAAATGAAAAGAGGTTTTGTTCAGAAACATTTCTGTAATGATACAATCAAAATCCCAAATATCTATGGCAGTTGAATGCGATAAACCTTAAATAGCTTCTAGTCTGTGGTGCCACAGGATTTGTACCTGTAATAATCAGAAGTGAAAAAGTATACACGTCATTTGTAATGATCCAAAAGACCAGCAAAGATTACACATACCAAGAAGTTAATCGCATTTCATAGTAGGTATATGTATATATTAGGTAAAACCAAAATCAGCAATTTTCAAATTTCCACTATATGATATACGAATAGTTTGAAGCATAAAATCCCAAGTAGATGATTTTATAACTATGTAAAAAATCAAAACCAGTCAACAACTGTCTAAAAAAATTCTGAGAATACAAAAGCGGATCCATGAAAAATTATTTTAATAAGAAAATTTACAGTTCACGCTATATACTGGAATAAATTTTTCTAACTCAATTATGTGACGCTTGTCTTATTTTTATTAGAGTTAAAAAAAAAGTAAAGAACTGAAACAAACGTAAACTACAAAAATTACGTTAACCAAGACATGCACCCACACAGACACAAACCAAATACATAGAAACATAACACACAAACACAAATCACATGACAGGTCCTAGAAACAAATTTACGGCGAGACACTAGTCAATAGGTATATGTCTGTATACCTACTAATAAACAAAAAATTTTTAAATTGTCCAAATTTAGTTTCTTACCAAAAAAAATTTCATATGGTGTTTTACATTCTGTATTAACCCTTATGGGTGATCTATTAATTAAATATGCGGCAGTTGCTATGGCATGTGCCCAATATTTAATGTTTAGATATCCATCAATTAAAAGACCTCTGACTCTTTTCATCAATGTCTGATTCTAACATTCAGCAATTCTGTTTAATTTAAATGAATAAGGGACTATATTTTCTATTTGTACCTCATTTTCTTCACAAAATTTTACTAATTTTTGATCTGTATACTCCTTAGCATTATTACATCTTATTTGGCTAATTTGGGTATCGGAAAATTTATTTTTCATTGATAAAAAAATATTTTTAAATTCATTAAATACTTGACTTTTATTGGATATAGGAATTATAAAGATGTATTTACTGTAATTATCTATGAAGGTTAATATATATTTTTGATTGGCCACAGTAGGGGTAAAAAGTCCCATAATGTCTGATGAAATTATTTCTAAATGTCTTTGTGGTTTATATCAAATATTATTATGACCAAGACGTTGGCTATTTGCAATTTTGCAAATTTCATAATTTATAAAGTCATAGTCTTCAAAATTTAATGTTTTAGGAATACCTAATGTAACTTTATATAAATATCGCATGTATTTTCCATTAAGATGGCCTAATCTTTTATGCCAAATTATTTTTTTATATTCATTTGTGTTATTTTTTATTAATTTCTGTGAATGATCTATGTTTTGGCTTTGATTATTATTTTCTAATGTGGTATTTTGTTCATTTTCTGTATTATTTTCATTCAATGTTTGTATATTATTATTATTATCTTAATTATTATTTGTTTCTGTATTTTGTTCTTCCTCTTCTTCTATTTCTAATTTGACTGAAAAAGAATTCCATTCATCGTCATTAGAATTTTGAGTTACAGGCATACATTTTTTGGGAAATTCAATATACTCATAATGGACTTGAAAAACACCATCTATCTTATTTGAGGTGAACAAAATGTCACCTGTTTCAATAAAATATGTTTGTATTTTATTTTTTCCTTGGTCCATATGTAATATCCCTGACTTGTCACTTTAATTGCAGACATGATATCCAGTGATAGATCAGGTACATAATGGACTTCCAATAATTCAATAGCAGTTTGAAAAATGTCTTTTTCTATTAAAATCCTCATATTCCCTATATATGTAGCATAAAAGTATGTATTTTTTAATGCATATTGTAATTTTAGTTATTTTGAATTTAGTTACATTAATTAATTTTTCTAAATTCGATTTTAAGTGGACTTTCGCCCCACCCCCATTGAGCAACATGCTTTTTAAGGGTTCTATAATTTTCATTTTTTGAATTATCTTTTATTTAAATTGTTTAGTAACCAGTCCTCATTGTTCCTATATTTTTTGACCATGTATGAAAGTTTTATTGGTCTTTCATCTTCTTTTTTGTCTTTATTATTATTATTTTTTGGTTTTTCTGTTAATTGTTCCTTATATTCAGGGCATTTATTCTTATAATGTCTTGTATGATTACAGATAAAACATCTAGCCTGTTGATTATCATTTTTTCAGGGTGATCGATTATTATTATTATTTCCATTCCTATCATAATTATTTTGGGATTGTTGGCCATTATTTTCATTCCTTGGGTTAGTATTTTTATTATTATTATTATTATTATTATTATTATTATTATTGTTATGTCTATAATTATTATTTCTAGGCCATCTATTATCCTTATTATTATTATAATTGCCATTACCATTTTTATTTCTATTTCCATTATTTGCAAATTTTTTATTTGAGGATTGAAATTGTTTTATTTGTTTATCTCTCATTTTTTGATCACATCTCCCTTAAAATTTGTTTAAATACTTCTAAATTCTTTTTATTATCAGGTAAATTTTCAAATTGCATTTTTGCAATCGTTTGCTCATAATCTAAGGCTAACTGAAGATTTTTCAATTCTTCTTCTTCAGTAACCTCTTTACCTGCATCTCGAATCTCCTGAACTAAATTATCTCATTTAGTTAAAAATCTTCTTATGTTCCCTCCAGGTGTAAATCAAAAAGCAGTCCATTTTGACTTAGCCATATCAGCAATAATTTTTGTTTTCAATCCATATGTAATGTCTGGTTTTTCAAAAATTTGATCTAAAGTCTTACATTCTCTTATTTGTTTTGAGATATTGTAAGTCATTCTCTCCATAATAAAAGATTTTTCACGTTCTTGCTTTTTAGAGTATGCTTTAGAAGAGTTTGAAGTAGGTCTATATTGTGGATTGTCCATATTATCTATATAAAT
The DNA here is from genome assembly GCA_011428145.1 of Ericerus pela. Taxonomy (NCBI): domain Eukaryota; kingdom Metazoa; phylum Arthropoda; class Insecta; order Hemiptera; family Coccidae; genus Ericerus; species Ericerus pela. The sequence continues at coordinate 983,643 of WOFM01000025.1, forward strand.
TTTTAATTCAGGGTGAGGGCCAAAAACATCCCAGCACCCTGAGTCCTTAATTAGTGATATAATCATATGTTTCCAGTCCAAATAATGTTGTTCATCAAATATTTTTCCAGATGGACCTTGTATGAGACGTATGGTTTTATCAGCTGGCATAACATAATGAACCCAAAGTGACATACCATGGAGCAGCACCTCGCATTTGCCCAAAAGATCCCACCACCTATGCAATTAGTGAATCTGGTTCCGAGGGATTCTAGTATCTGAACTCATTGTAACTGAAAACATGTCTAATATAAATATAATTATTTTTAAAAGCATTAAAAAATATCGGCAAACCTAATATACCATTTTACAAATAAAAATTAAAATATTTTGGGTCAGCCAAGATTTGAACTTAATACTTTTCAGGTGGACAGCTACAGAGCTACCATAGAGCCACTGCAGTACACAATAAGTTTGATATTATAACGCTATACTGATCCAAGACGTTATAATTAGATGGTTCAAAAAAATTTTCTTGTCATTCGATAATTCATAAATTTTACTAATATTTTTCATTTAACTCTGAAAACAGTTTAATTTTGTAAAATAGGGCCAAAATTAATGTTTGAACAAAAACTATCGGCACCAATAGTTCATCGACCTATTATCGCCCATCACTAACTATGGGCATTAGGCATCTTATTCAGTGTATTTATTGGCAACGTAGCGTTGAAGTCAGGGATCATCATATATTGGACGGAGTATAGTTCTTTACTGGGCTTTTTTTTTCTTTTCTTTATTTGGATGCCTATTATACCAGAGAAATATATAATATACCGATATATTACTTCGCAGAAACTTTCAATCAAATTTTGGCCCACTTCCCACGGTTCAATCAATCTGAAAATTTCCAAATTTGTATTGTCATCAAGTAAAAAAAAGTGAACGAAGTTGAAGTTTCAGATCGATTGAATTTCGGGAATTGGGTGAAAAATTGATTCAAAGATTTGATCCGGATAGATGAAAAGACAGAGTAAGCTAATGAAAGCGTGGTAAAAAGTTCACATATGTACCTGATAATATAGTTAATAGCAAAAACAATGCCATTCGCACTGCACAAAAAAATTTTATAGAACCATTAAACAAGAACTTCGAACTACTTTCACACTCTAAAAATAATGAAGAACATTACGGGACACTTAAGCAATTATATTCATATTTTGTTACGATATTTTTTTTTCTTTAATTAAGTTATACAAAAAAAAAAAAAAAAAAAAAAAAAAAAAAGGAACAAAGAACATTTTAGAAACAAAATACACAAAATAACTAATAATAAAGAACCATTAGAATCAGAATGTTAATATGATACATTTACAATAAACAAAGTTACGATTAACACTAAAAAAAAAGAAAAAAAAAACCTTATATAAAATTAATTAATACATAACACACCTCTTTAATTCAATTTTTTTTAGTTTATTTTACACAATAGTACGAACATTTTTCTATTGAAATTTTAACGAAATTTGGCTACATAAAATATTTCACAAACATACGTCATTCCATACAATGGGGGAGAGGAGTAGAAAAGAATGTAGAGTTAAAGTAATTTACATATGCGTAAAAACTGAACTTGGTAACTACAAATCGCAACAATTTCTTAGTCGTAAATTAGTTTCACTGTACAAATTACATTTAATTTCTGTACACTGTAAATTTTTTTATCCTTTTTAAACGAACTTCAGAAACGAATTATTAACATTTTTAAGCGAATTTTATCCAAATATTTGACCGACCAATTCAGTGATAATGTGAAAAAAAAAAAACCCCGACATAAATGTAATGAAAAGACATATTTTTTGTAATTGAGAAGCCATAATTATAAAAAAATAAATAAACGTAAAAATAATAATGACAATAATCATAATAAGGCACATTGCGTTTAATGTCAGAAATAATATATATGTATAAAAGAAAAAAAAAGAGAAAAAAAAAAGAAAAAAAAGAAGAGAAATTCGCATGCCAGATTTGAGAAATCTGGAGCAGCGATCAATCACAACTGAAAGTTAAGAAACTAGTCTTTCTTAAACCTGGGTTCACCAGAAAATTGGCAATAAAAAAATACACACAAATAAACACGGAGAGGTCCGCGACGATTCACGACCGACACGTACAAATAAAAAAGGGGACAAAAACAAATTTGAGTCGTCTAAAATGAACAAAATAAAAAAAATTTACAGGTTATTAAAAATAAAATAAGACCCTTATATTATTTATCCAGCCAAATGAATACGATACATGATTACTTCGTACTTGAGCTGGCACATTAGCGAGCCATTTGCAATAAGATTGTGATTGTCTACACAATGCTAGTTTTCTAATGGCTGGCAGGGAAATAAAGAATGTCATCGGTTCAAAAAGGCTGCGGTGATCGTAGCTAATTGAAGAAAGCCAATGAGAGTCCGCATTTTCATGCCAGTCGCAAGTAAAGTAGCATCATGTAGACAACCACAAACAATCTCCAAAATATTCTATAACCTATGTATTAACGCGGCCAGTTGGTCTGTAAACGTCAGCAGGTAAAAATATCGCAGCGTGACATGACTGATAATCTACCATTCCGTAAATAAAAATAAAAAATAAAAAATGTAAATAAATTTACAAATTCGTTGAGTGATTAAAATTACATGATTTCTGGACGCCTATAAAAAAAAAACATAAACGGAATGTTAATTAGCGATGAAAAAACAGCGTAATAACCGGTGCCTTAAATAAGTATCATTAAATGAAGCACCATTTTATATGATGACATTGCTACAAACTACGCCGTAAGATGGGAGTAAAATGAAGGATATACTAAAGAAAGAGAAAACAGATGTGAGGAGTGAAAACTGAAATAAAAATGATTTAATATGGAAATTTTATATGAATACAATAGTAACAAAAACTCGGGTTCTACTGCAACAAACAGACTTAAGATTGGTTTTCGCACAAATTCGTCATCATGGCTGTCTATTCGTCTACCAGTATTTGAAATTTGAGTATTTTGTTGAATGTGAAGCAGTAGTTAGTAGTACTGTCTTTTTTGTCTTCCCAACCGCATAAATAAATAATAGTATTAATCACACAGAAAAAAAAAGAAAAAAAAGAGAATTTCCGACTATAATTTAATATACCAATAAGTGTTATGAAAACTCTATATCTAACACTCATTTCATCGAAATTCTACAGAAATAATTGAAAGAGCAAATAAAGTTTTAATAAGTAGAACAGAACTCTTCATAATTGGTAATCAGATTAAAAATAATCGCAATCCATGTAATTTCATGTGTTATTTCAATGGTGTGCCAAGAATTTTTTAGGGGAGGGGGTGTAGATTAAAAAAAAAAATTTACTGTTTTTCTCTACTTTTCAAAATTTTTACTTTTTTTTTTTTTAATTAGGACTTGGAAGAGGAGTAGATCAATCCCATCACAAAAGAAAAAATTAGCCAAAATTTAAATGAATTTCTGATTTTTATGCCAAATGTCATTATTTGTCATGAAATAAATAACTATAATGGTCTCACTCTGTGAAATTTTGTTTAAAAAAAAAAAAAAAGCATTAATTCCCCGAATCCCCTTTCCAGGATACGGCATGGAATTCATTTGCACAGTAAAAATATTAAAAATTATTTACCGATAAGAACTTCAAAAAAATTAAATAAATCAATGATTCATCCAAAAGTCAACTAATGCGAAAATTAACAGTAAGTCACCGAAGGAACAACTACACTATTTTTTGGGTCGTAACTTGATTGTTTATGACAGTTATGATTACTGCAACGTATAATATGGTCTAAGGAAAGAGACAAAAATGCGCTGAACGCCTTCTTAGACGAGGCGATGAATGTGTAACACACCAAATCTAAATATGAATGAAAATGGGAAAAAAAAAGAGGCAATTAAAAAATGGCATACCTTCCACGACGGCATTTAGTGTTATAATCCATCACCATGGGGAACCCATTTCTTGTTTGTATGATCGAAACTGTGCGTAAGCCACTGTCTTTCTAATATCTTGTACCGTTCTTTGCTCAAAAACAAGGGTTTGCCGCGCCTGCGAAACGAGAACACACGGATGAGAAGATATCGCGCTGACAAAAGCAATCGGTTGTCAACAACAGATGGCGGTTAACGTACTTCAGATCTCTATCCTCTTCGCCGAATGCGTCCAAATACACTGAGCCCCACACACAAGCACGTTTGCCACGTACTACAATGACACACGATGATGTTACCACCAAAAACATCGCTGTACCAGCTCCGCAGTCAAGGGCATGCTACACGCAAACCAAAAAACACCATATAAAGAACACCATTCGAGTTATGGTCGTTTGTTTTCTCGACGAAAAGAGAAGAAAGTAAAACGAAGATGGTAACACTAACCTGCGTGGCCTCGTTAATCTTATCACGCTTACAACAATTTGATTTGAAACAGACTAGAGTACCACAAACCAAACAAATGCTGCCTTCGGCCGGAATTAATTGACAATAATTGCACGCTTTGCGTTGATAATACTGCAATTGAAATATCAAAAAATTTTACAAACGTATTGGCTGCGTATTTGATAAGTACTACGAAACGTGCCGAAGGACAACCACAGGGAGACAGAGAGAAAAAGCTAGTCACGTACCTGGAAGATTTGATCGTACTCTTTTGGCAACTCCAGTAATCTGGGTTGCTTCCACGGTACATGCAACTTGGTCAGAAAGTCCCGGCTCGCATTAGAACTGGGTCCCGCGTACAACAGGAATTGGTCGAACCAGTACTTGACGAAATCCATTTTATCGTCTTTGCAACTGAACACGACGGATGAGTTGAACTTGGCACGGTCCATACCGTCTGAGACCAACTCCAGATAATACACAAGGCGCACGAATTCGTCGGCAGCCACCAACACTTCAGGCAACTCCACGTTGTACATGTGATGGCGTAGTACGGACGCCACACGTAAGAAGGGCAAACACAATTCTTGAATCTATAAACACATGGTCATCAGAAAATTCCAATTCTATTTTTTTTTTCTCGAAAAAATAAAGTATATTCAGAATTAGCTGAAATGCTCGGCTTTAATCATGATGAAACGAATGAACTCGGACGTTTCAAGAGTTATGGTTATGGCATGTCTACAGGCTCTCCTTACCATTTGGATTATGACAAGAATGAAACAAATTAATTGCAAGGTAGAAACATGTATTAATATCATGTACAGCGCATGAAGTAACTAAATGTTCAGATGAAATCCCCACTTTAAATTAATGGAAGCTCAAAATGTGTACAATAGAGATATGGATACAAAATTCAGCTTAAAAATCATTATATAACTAATGTTTTTGAAAAACGAATGCAAAATCTGAACTCAATAATTTAAAAAACAAACTCGTGGATGTAACGATTAATTTTGAAGTAAAAAGATGCATGGGACAGAATGAATAGAATTAGGATGAATAAAGAAGGTTTTGGACGAGGCAGACATAAAACTATTAGGAAAATCACTCATGCATGACTGATCTTATGTTTTCATCCTTACGGCAACAAAATGCGCGAACAGCCCTTTGATTCAACAAGAAGCACAAATTTTGCGTTTAACTTTCTTTCAAAGTAATGTTCATCGATTTCATTCCTCAACTTTTGAGCTCCTCACACATCAAGAACTTCCCAAACTTGTAGAAAATGTTAATATAGACCCATTACTCAATAAGAAAAGTTTCCGTAGAAAAAAATCATCACGAAATTCCAACTCGATTGTTCTAAAAAATATATTTAAATTCTTATATAAATTGCTAAAGATCCAACGTCAAACTAATCAAAGGCAAAAAAAAAGGGGGATTCAACACAAAATTTAACCCTAAATATCGAACCGTCAAGGGAGATTACTGTTTAAGTTGATTTATTGTTTTTGTTTTTTGAAGAGATATAAGAGATAGATAAAAACATCGGTGAATGAAGCCGTCTTTTCAAAGAACGTCTAAGCTCGTTCAACATCTGAACGATAGCAAACACACTGACATCGAATAATTTAGTACTCTTATTATAAGCTTCAAATATTTCTGGAAAAATGATTTTTAAATCTGCTCACCTGTAATTCGAGCGTTTCATAAGCTGGTTCTCGTGCAGCGATTGCACCTTGACATCCAACGCTATTGTACAGCAGAACCTTATCCAATGACTCGACGGTGTATTTCATGGCGTGGTCCAGAGAAAACTTTTCGCGTAAATTGCTATTTGAATCGCGATTGCTCCGGCGAAAGAAATTACGCTCGCCATCCGTCAGATGACAGCTGAGTTGCGTCACCACTTGAAAGTACAGCAAATTGTATAGAAACTTGACGATGCATGCGAAATACGCTGTAAAATGAGGGAGGTGAATGAAGACGTTTGTTAATCATTTGCACAAGGATACGTTTTTTTCTTTTTATGTAAAAACAAATACAAGCACTCACTTTGATCCATATTGAGGGGCAAAATTAATACAAATTGAACTAATAAAGCGAGCGGGTCACGCAGTAAAAGAGGCATAATCTTTTGTTTGTCCTCTTCAGGCAAGGTATGTTCGACGAATATGGTGCCCGTTAACTGCTGCCACGTGATCCACGCAGGAATATGGTCTAGAGGGCGAGCATGGGTAGCAAGCACGTGTAATAGAGGCACTGGAAAAACAAAATAAGCAAACAATTAGCAGGATATTGTAATGGTATATTTTCATTCGTCATATTGAACATTCTATCTATTTTTTATTTTTTATTCGAATGAATTTTATAAGAAAAGAAACAAGAGTCTACTCATTTTCAAAACTCTTAAAACTCTTGTTTTCTCCAGTTCTAAATAAGACTAAAATACTGGATTTTCGCTAATGGTGCAAACTGGATTTGAGACCACGATATTTGCATTACACAAGACGTATACAAAACGAAAATGTAGGTTTTTTTCGTTCACAAGTGAAAAATTATTCAGATAAGAAAGTAAATAGCTTCATTTCTAAATTCTCCCAATTTTTGCAATTTCTGAAGCTTAGCCAAAATGTTGTTTTTAAAGTCTTTATAAAATAATTTGCGAAACTTGTAGCATCTCATTCTACATAAAATTTTTGGATATGTCAAGAGTATCCATACAGAAACTTTTGTCCAGTGGAGTTTAGAACTTATAAAACAGCCCACTCTGATTCCCAAAAATAATCTGTCGGTGGCAAGTCCATAACTGAATTTGAAATAAGTAGATTTTCAATAGAAAACCTTCTTAAAAATCCAGAGAAGCCGTTCCAACACGGAGGGATGGCCGCTCATTTTTATTGAAAGTTTATTCATGATATGAAGTGATGTAACAAGGATACCTGCGACTAATAAAATAACTAAAAAAAAATAAATATTTTTCATCATATTACGTTTAACTAAAAACAAGAATAAAAATTTAAAATAGAAAATCTTCTAGATCTGAATGTAGCAAACTATAAAAGCAGATTTTAGAAATTGAAGAAAAACAAAATCACTAATATATTAGCTGAGTAAGACGGACGAATTTTAGAACAGACTGTCACAAGTGACACGGAAATTCAGATTATTAATTTTCGATGATAGCTTACTTTCGATTTATTTTCGTGAATTTTCATTTCGATTTTATGAATTTCAAGATTAACAATATTTCATTTCAGAAAATTTAACGACGCATTTTGATTACAAAAGCTGTGTTCGACACGGCAAAAAAAAAGCGGACCTGTCTTTCATTTTAGAAGGGGAAGGCTACTTCACTAACGTTAAAAACACATTTGGCGGCTTTTATTGACCTCCTTAAAGATTTTTAGATCCACACTTTTTTTCTAAGTCAAACACAGCTACAAAATGCAACTATTATGGAAAGTTTTAGAAAAAAAATTGAAAATCTACAAGCTGATGATCCACGTATCAGAAATATTAGCGGACGTCACGAGTTAAATCAACAAGACTTAAGTATTTTAAACACGATAAAACTTTAAAAAGAATATGCCACTTAAATATGACGATCTTGAAGCCTATGAAAATACGATACTTACGAATGCATGAAGACTTTTTCACAAGGATCGCTGAAAGATTTTCTCTTGATGACGATATTGGCAATGACGACGACGTTGATGATGAGGATAACGAAGACAGCGATCCAGACGCGACCGGTTTTAATAGGGAACCACCACGCTGCACGACATCGATTTCTAAATTCGAACGTGCCACAGATGTCACGAAAACTTCGGTAAAATCACAACGATGAAAGTACTTCGGAGATGTGCAAGCTTTCATATCACGCACCGATTGTTTCATCGCTTCGACAAGGGCAGAATTTTGCTCTCCCTGAATCGTAAAAATGAAAATAACCAGTCAGCGCAAAGGTGCGACCACGAATGTACGAAAATAGTAAAGAGTGCACCACAAACCTCCGCCTCTGGAACGGCGCTATGAATCATATTAGCTATGTCCGAAGCCGCCTTCGACAAGTTATTCTGTTGACCAGAGACTGCGTTCGAATTAGAACCGTCTGGTGGCACAGGTAGCACACTATTGGCCAACTGTCGGCACATTGGGCATAAATACTCGCCTCTGCGCAACAAAAGAACCGTTATCAATAACCGAAAGAAATTTACACAAAATGCGTGTAACTTCAACGAGCTGACAAGTCAATTTAGTTTGCGGGTAAGCTCTCACCTGTCGTTAGGAATCCGCTGCTGTCCACGTAACGAGGCCAAATATCTCATTAAGCATTCACGATGTAAATGATGACCGCATGTTTGCACATGTACACCGCCTTCCCAACCAAAATTGAGCGATTGCAGCAATGATTTCTGTAAAACCAAAGTAGAATATAGAGACTAAAACAGTTAAAACAGGGGGTTTTGAGAGGAGATGATAAAGCACGACGTACTTGGTTGAATTCGTTTTCCAATTCATTGAATTTTTCGCTGAAATCGTGAGCCAATGTATCATTTGCTAGTAAATTGGCTCGATCTTTATCCGATATAGGAAGCACCGCTTTTTCGGGATATCTGCGTTTGCAACCAAGTACACTAGTTGCCTGCATGAATGCAAAGAAATATAAATTTTGATGTTTAACTGCTGATGATGACAAGTCATGAAGTTTACATTGTCGATATACCCACATTATACTAAAGCCTTTGACGTTGTAGTACTGGACCAGTAAAGAACAAAGATTTCTGGTTATACATGCCGGCGCTAAATGGGCAACCACTGTGTACCTTCTGACGTACTTTGCAACATTACGTTTATGTACGCTATCCTTGTGAATTTAAGGGATGTCTCTATTAATTGTGTTCTAAATAGGTGAACTTAAACAAAATGTCGAAAGTACGCATCAAGTACACTCGGGTTACCTACTTTTACGCCATTGAGAAGTACACTGGTCCTATAGAGTTTTACTGGTCCAGTACTATACAGTTAAGGACTAAAGCAGATAAGTCGGGATTTAGGTGAGGCTTTATATTTTTATCGGAGGACTTGTTTTAGTTTTAAATGAAAACTTTTCAGATTTCGATGAACAATTGTTTTCTAACACAAGTCCATTTCGGATAAAATTTAAGTTTTCTGATTCATAAGATTTCTCCCGACCGTAAAAAAAAAGGGCTTTTACTGTCTGTTTAGTGCTAAAAATTACCGAAAATAAAATTCCAAACTTACACAGAACCACTAAACCAAGGTTAAGAATTTTTGTAAAATTTCCATCTTCCATTAGGAAAAAATTAAGTAATGAAGTAAAAATCAAAATTAACCATTTCAGTCAAGTCGAGAATTAGGGAATTTGTAATGGGAATTTCGTTCAGTAGCAAACATGGGGAATGCACTTCCTAGTCTTTCGGGTGCTATTTAGACGTGGAAATCAACTGCTAACGAGTGGACTTTTGTCACCTCTGACGGACGTAGTAAAGTTTTGCAAACAAGTAAAAACTGACGTTTCTAAACATAAGAGGGAAAATGCAGTGTTTCTTAGTAATGAATGAGATCGACAGATGCTAATAAAACGTTACCTGAACAAGAATGACAAGACCGACCGGATTTTCGTACGTGCTAGGGGATGTTTGACTACAAATACCGCAATCGTATTGTCTTTGAGTAACTTGAGTTTGAGAGTGTGACGCATCACTTCCTTCCCAATCCATTTTATCATCACCTGAAAATAAAAATGCTGTAATTAAAAAACAAAACGAAGCAGCCATGACTGAAGAATACATCAATGCGAATTTATAAGATCATGACGTCACAATGTTTCAGAGCCTACATAAACCATCAATCAAAAGTAGGACCCAGAAATCATAAAAATCTGTAACGTTCAAACAAAATTATTTGAAACATAAAGCAGAAATTTCAAACAAGTTCGCTATGCGTAACAAAAAATCGTAGTAAAGAAACCGTTGGAGTAGAAAACTTTGTTATGCTCGAAAGAAATTTAGTTAACGACGTTTACATTTTCAAGAAATTTAAAATAAACTAGGAAGAAATAATTAATGTGTAACAGTTAAAATAAATTAAGTGAAGATAAAATTAAGATATAATTCAGCTCCGGGCGTCAAACTTACCAGTAAATGAGACTGAACTAGATTTTTCGCCAGATTTTCCAATAATTTCTTTCTTTCTTTCGACTTCTATAGCTATAATTTCGGATAAGTATTTCGAAATTCAGAAAATTTAAAGTGACCGATTGAACTTGCTACGAATCAATTCGTCAAGAAACATGATTATTTTTCCACGTTCAAAATTGGCCCAGCAACTATTCAAATTGACGCCAGAAAATTATAACCTTCCGGCAAAAATCTAGATTTTTGAAATTCATACGGACCTCATGTTTTTATAATTAAAGCACAACGACCGCATAGATATATTTCACCGAAATACGTATGATGATATTCTTTACAATATAATCTACTCCACAAAAAACTTTAAGGCAATAAGAAGTACGATAATTCGCGATAGGAGGTACAACCGACAGATGAGACTAAAAACAACTGTCATTTCCAGACATATAACGATTTAAGACGAAGGGCTCCAAGCAAACATGGTTCCCAAGATAACGTACGAAATCAGCTAACTTTTCGAAATATAAGATTTTTTTGAAAAAATTCCAATAGTCGAATTTAAAATTAACACATCGTAATAGCAACATTAAAACAAAAGTTGTTAATCTTCTGAATTAAACACAATTGCAGAATTTGACAATTTTTCAACCTCATTCAAGCATTCCTAGACAGTATGAGAAAGAATACAACGGGTGCAACTAATGCAGCAAACGTACCACTGTCTAAATTATTTTTCGCGAACTCCTTTTGCTGGAAGACGAACGACTGCATTATTTGACGTTGCCGTTCCTGAGCTATTCTTTTTCTGTCATTTAATTTTATATTCTCGGAATCCTTCGAGTCTTGGTCTGCCTTGAACTGTTGCTTCGGCCATAAACGAGCACGACAAGCGATAACTTCGTTTCTGCAGGTGAGAGTTACGAATAATGATATTTAAATAATCAATAAATAATTAAGACGTAAACAGCCGAAATGTTAGTGGCTTGCTTACCTGCATGCCTCGTCAAGCATCATAATTCGTGTCAACACTTTGCCAACAAATGCTGGCCCATCGCCGATTCGCATGTCCAATTCTTCGGGTTGAATCGCCTCCGGATTGAACGAATCATGGTAAAGACTCAATTTTGAATGAATACGAAGCAACAACGAAATTATACTCTCATTGGCGTTGAATATTTTCATGTCTGGTGAAGACGATGCCGTCGTACTACTCAGGGCGACGGCACTACTGCGCCGCGACTATAGAGAAGTGAATGAGACATTATAAAAATATACGGCAATAATTGACAAATAATGCGGCAAAGAGGTAAAAACACGTACTTGACTACACACTTTACGAGGAATAACTGGTAACCGACGCGCAAGTACAGGTACTAAATGAGACACAAGTTCATCGGTCATGTGCGACGGAGGCGAATTAGAACTGGACGGCTGTGATTCACGTTCGCTACCTAAAATTCGAAAAAGAATTATTATTAACAATATATTTTTAAAGCTAATTTTTCTAAATTTAAAACAAACTATAATTGGAAGGGAACGTTCGATGTCGACATTTCAAAATACATCTGCGATGACACCAACATCGATAAAAAGGCAAAAAATGGATAATAATCTCATTTGTGGTTGCAAGAAGGGGAAATAGAAATGACTGGATTCAGCTTTAAAAAATAAAAATAAAATAATAATAATAAATAATAAATAATAATAATAATAAAAACTACTCAAAAAAAATCAAACATAAAATTTAAGCCGATTATCTTGGAAAGTATAATTTTATTTTATTGATAAAATATAATGGGACTGAAATGAATTTCGAACAATCCTCATTTTTGAATCACCACTGAGGTTTAGAAAAAACGGAAATTAAATTCAATGTAGCGCCTTTAAAATCGCAAGCATGAAATATATGCACTGAAATAAAGGATCATGATCCAAACTCTCATTTTGACCACCATAGAGGGCAAAAAATAAAGTAAACCAAAAACCATAACAAATGAACTTTTTTTTTCAGAGATAGCTCGTTTTCTAAACAATAAATTACAATTCAAATACCTAATCCATTTTTATAAAGGTTTATAAAAAGTTATTGTACAAATAAAGCTTCATACTGAACGCGAGGAGCAATCAACAGGCAGCGTTTAGCAACTCACAATTCAAAAATCAAATAGGTAGAAATTTGTACAAAAAAAAATCAAATACAATTTGATTCATTGGACTACACTTCTGTTCAAATAGGAGAATTATAACACGAGTTCAAGAATACGAAAGTTTTAAAAATATGCATTGAAAAATATTCGTCTAACTGTTCGAAGATACGTGCATCTTGTCAAGAGTATATAGCCTGGCAGAACTCAGAATTCAATTTTAATGTGACTGCCGAGAAACTTCAGGGAATGAAGTATCGTCTTTCAACTTATCACTAAAATAAAATCAATAAAAAATTTCCTTCGGTTACAACAGAGTTACTCAAGTCAACAGAAAGATAATCATAATTATTTTTTAAATTCTATAAACAAAGATTTGTATTGTGGCAACAGTGTATGTATTATTTTCGGCCTCTTAGAACTACAGTCGATTGAGAATATTTTTGTGAATATCAATTGGATCTTAATAAAAAAAAGTCACGTCTCAAAAATCTACGATATTTTCTGTTGTCAGTTGTCACACCCATAGTATTAAGCAAAAACATAACAAGGAAACGAAAATATGCTGAAACTTAATGGAATATACGATCAAGCATTTCTTATAATTCTGAAAATGATTGTGACTCAAAAATAAAATAGAATTTAGGTAATTGACATTAAACGGTTGGACGGAAATTCAGCAAATAAGACTGCAAACGCTAGGGGGTTATTTGATCGAAGTTTTAAAAAATGCTTCAAGCAATCCTGAAGAAAATAAACAAACATCCAACAAATCTGGTGGCACTTGAATTTTTCTGACATATCGTGTTTGTTCCCAAACTGTGAATCTTTAGAACCTAATTTTCTAATTGCTCTTCAGACAACGAGCGATGTAAGAGAGACAAAAAAGTGCGCACCTCTGGTATGCAAATGAAATGCAAACGACGATACGGGCGGATGACTGACGTCGATATTAGAGGGCATATCGAAATCGTGATTAGAGGCTGGCAGCAGACTAGGCTCATTAGTATCTGTGAGCAATTGAAGTATAAAATTGTACACAAACTATTCGAAAAATATTAATGAATAGTAGGACCATGCAAATACGTACGGGCTGACAGTAATGAGGAGCTACTACTAGCCACAATTGTGGTATCATAATCTGGAGCGAAACTTCGTGTATCAAGCACGTGACGCATCGAAGCTCGACCTGCAGGATATAAATCGGTACACTCTGGCATTGATTTCCATTTAAAAACGCCTAGGGTTGAACAGAAAAAAAAGTTTATCAACATCTCATACATCAAACATGAACGCAACTATAGGAAATAAAAAGGAACCTGAGTTTTCAGCATTCAATTGATATTCTTGTTGCGATGTCGCAATGGTTCTAATGATGGTTCTAACATTGATTGCAATGTGTTCATGCGGAAACCAGGAAGCAAGCTTTAAATTAACCACATCGACTGGAGGTATTTCTTGACTATTCACCTGGAAATTATACATTTATTAATAGTACCAAATGAAAGGAAATAGGCTACGAGTAAAACAATAAATTAAAGCTCAACAAGTACCTGACTAGGCGGTAAAAGCGGAGCTACACTTAATGCCATTTCTAAAAGATACACAGCCAATGATAGTAAATGTTCGGTAACGTTCTTCTCGTGAACGTACTTGTAGAATACGATCCAAACAACGGAATGAAATAAACTAGTGTTAAGAATATGACGTGGATCCTTATATGCAGGGTTACAAGGTCTTGGAATTCGAAATGGTGGCCATGGAACCTTTCCTGTAGGTAAAAGTTTATTTTCTTTTACGCTGAAAATGAAATGGAGAAGCGGAAATTAATTGCAGTCTCTGGAACGAAGAATCATTTTAAAACAAACTTATAATACATACTATGCCGTGAAGCGATCAGTCGAATTTTGGAAATCTTTTTTATTTTGTACAGCACGGAGCAATACATGTATCGGATCGTAAAGCTCTTCCCAAACGCAAGCTTTTGGAATGTACAAACCTTGTTGCATATTGCCTCCGACTTCGGAAATTGGTGGTTTAAACTCGGCTACCTGAAACCCAAACATAACGATAAAATCAAAAAGTATACGCTGACATATTTTAGAAAAATCCAGAAATATTTTTTTTTCTATTCTGTATCTAATCAGCAAGCAAAATTCTATAACAAAAAATTTTACAACTCATTTCTCGAAAAATGGATATTTTATTCCGACGCTTTTCTAGAAACGCCACAACGTTTATACCTTTATTTAAATTTTAGCAAGAAGTAGTCAGACAATAAACAAAAAAAAAGGATATTCCAAGTGACGAGTTTATAACTTGGCCACACCGTCTTTACTTCATTTATCATTAGAGTATTTCTATTCTCAAACCTGCTCCAAAATAGCTTCGAAGTCACGAGACTGTCCAGTGCCACAGCGTTCAGGCATTAATTCCATCAGTTGACTGTGAGTTCTATCAGCAACACATAGCAATGTTATCATTTCTAAACGTGTTAGGAGCGGATACGTTGGTCCGGACCCATAGTACTCGATACCTACAATTTTTATAAAATACATTACGGTCATTTCTCAACAAAATTATTCACATCTTTAAAAAAATGACTTGCCTAAATTCGTACGATTGGAACATAACGTGGCAAAAAATTGAAGAAAACTCTCTACCATGGGTGTCTCGTTATCAGAATCATTAGAAGGAATTGATCGATCTACGCCATTAAAGAAGCTTAACCATTCGGATATATGAAATCTGTAAAACGAAAAATTTAAGATGGAATATTAATAATTAATTGGTTCAACGAGAAAAAATTGAAGAAATGTAAGTCAATTATTATCACACACTTTTCTATTGTTGTCGTCATGAAATTCACGGCTGGTAACTGTGTCGCTAATATTTGCAGCAGGTATAAATCAGCATCAACCATCGAACTACAGAAATTGCACTGAATGTACGTCATTGCTTGGCCTTTGATTTGCAATCCGTTGCGTACCCAAAGACCGTTCACAATTTCATAAAACGCGACCTAAAACATTAGAAGATGAAACAGCTAAAATAAAAACGGCGACCGATAACCAAAAAACGTATTTGATATACCTGAATTCGCAGCGGATGAAGCATAATATACGGGATCAAATTGTGTTGAGGTAACACTTCTTCTAAAGACAATTGTTGCACATTCACTGCTTGACAAATGAACGTGGCCAAATACCGATGCAAAGGAATATGAAACGACACCTGATTATCTTCAGTACAGTCGGATTCAAAAACCGCATCCAACCATCGTTGTAAGGCAGTGAGGCAACTACGCAACATTCGTTTCGTATAAGAAACGGTCGATTTACTATTAAGATGAGAGAGAAGCGCCCACATAGGGTAAGCACTGGCTTCTAATTCGGCGGAAAAGGCAGCATAATAAGTGGAAGGTTCAAATTCGACGTGTTGATTCAATTCACGTTGGTTCACATTCATTCCTAAATAAATAATAAACCATTATTTTTGAATAAATATTATTCCGAAAAAATTATTTTGCAAAAACAAGTTTTTTCTACATCATGTGTTCGACATGCAACCATCCATGCAAGGTAACTATCACGTCTACATAGCAAGCAAGAATGACGATCAATCAAAGTGGTAACAAAAAATTATTTTCAAAATTTCAATTACGGCAAAATTATTGTTATATCAATTTGAAACCATTAATTAAGTTATCCAGTGAATCAATATTAGTGAAATATTAAAAATTTGTTCGTAAATAAAAGAATGAAGACAGAAATAGAGGCAAAAAACACTCACCTTGAAAGTACGACAAAAAAGAAAACCACATGTTCGTTAGCGTGTCATTCTCCATAAACTTGATCGCGACAGGTCGATGAGACAGCACATTATTTAGGTCTGAAACTAGCGGCCAATAGCAGTGCTGATTCATAACATTCAAACTACAATTAACAACACGAGGTCTCTCTCGGCGATTGAAAGACGGATTTCGAGCTATAATATTAAAGTCAAAGCCAAAGTATAAATTTAATGTCATTCCCAAAACTAATCATCTTACCAAGCAATACATACAGTTTAACGGCAAAGAGATTAAAATCCTGCTCATCATGTTCTTCAGACTAACAACCATCACTTGCAGTAAGCTAAAATTTTCCGTCATGCGCACAGCCAGTTCCTCATTAGAGAATAGCTGAACGCTGACATGCACAACCCGATTTGAAAGAGTATCCGGATCCGGAGCTTTTTCCAAAACCATTGCAATCCGACTATAATGTACTACAAACGCCTCGGTTAATGCTTGCTGGAAAAGAGAAAATCAACGCTGATTACAGTTTGTTATAATTTTGAGAAATTACCGAAAAGATGGAATAAATAATATTGTACCTTATACTTTACATCTGGAAGCATGTTCAAGAGAAAACATACAACTTTTTGCGGGAATTCGTACTTTACCGTCCAAAAAACGAGTTCTTCCAGAAAAGTTTTATGCACCAAGTCTTTTTGTAAACCCGGACAATCTAATAAAAACAAACAATAATTCAAAATAACTTTATACATTTTCTCCCCCATATGTATTCCTAGTTAATTTTGTTTTACCCATAAATTCTCGAGGGGGAAGGGGATTCTGCAACGACTGTAACGCCTCTTCGTATAAGCTGTCGGAAGCCGCCATGAATGCGGTGAATGAGGAGTCACTAAGAGACCAATCATGCGTTGCTTTATGGTAAATCTGAAATAACAAACACCGTTCTTAATTCGATTCAGTGCGCAAACACATACTTCAAAATAACGAACGTACTTGAGGACTGATAAGAGCAGATGTAAGAACCCTCCTCATGGCTGCACCCATTCCACTGAATTCACTGAGCATTGTGAGAAATTCATCAGCGTCAAAAGCACATATTTCAGTACCATTTGGAGTATTACGTCTGCACAAAAAAAAAAAATTTAGTAGATCAATTTTATTCACGAAGAAGGTAAATTGAAGTGACTTACTTATAATTTCGGAGGTGTATTGTCAACCGGAAGAAAATCCGAGGAGCCATTATATCGGCAATGTACAACAAATCTGGCGGCGGAGTCATTTTATCAGATTCTTCAGGATTGCCGTGTCTTTTGCAAAACCTAAAATACAATAATATTTAGAAGAGAATGTCGAATCATATCAATATAAACTCAAAGAATAAAATAATTACCCAGACGATTTCATTACGGACTTGTCACCACAATCACAAGCACCACCAGCCTGACTTCTAAACATGTTAAAATCATGACCTTCATGGTCGCCCTTTTGAAAACAGTCAGCGCATAATGACATGCATGGGGAGATGCCGCATGTTCTACATCTATACGCAACAAACTGAGCAGTCCACACTAATCCACAAGTCGTTGCATTGTTATACTTTTTAACTGAAAAACAGACCATAACATGATTACAATGTTCACATTTTGGTCATTATTGAGAGAATAAAAAATTCAACAGTTCATTTAATCATGTTTTAAAGACATTAGTTTTTAGTACTGGAAAAAAAAAACGAAATTATCTCCCCCCAGAAAAAAAACATTCAGGTTCAGTTTTTCAATTTTCAAATTTTTAGCAGTTTTAAATAAAAGTGAAAAACTTGGTGAGAAAACATCCTAAATTTTATAACCTTCTTGGTTTTCATCAGTTTGCTGAAAATTTTACTAATCATTATAACTCATAACTTGAGTGCAAAACATATATGCGTTTTTTATTTACCACGAAATGTCGACACTGGGTCGACTCCTAGAAGTGGAGGGGGACTATTTCACTCTCACGACATTAATGCGCCAATTAAAGAGCAGAAATAACTCAAATATAGAGGAATAGTCTCCTTGGTTCGAACCAATGGTCATTTTTTAAACAAATAAAACAAACCTAGAGCGTAAGTTTAGCTCGGTACACTAATTGATTTCCAAAGTTCAGATAACTTTCGAAAAATCACATTTGTTTTATCGAATACAAATCCACTGGTTAAATATTTTTTTAATGAACAACTTGTGAAATAAGAATAACAACCAGGATCAAATTCTATGAAACGAACACAGTGCGATGATTATGATGAATCAAACACATGACGTAAGGTTACAGATGAGTGGCTTCACACGAAGGCAATCAGAGATGGCACCTGCAATTTTGTCATTAAAAATTTGAATCTAACGATCCGATACTGGGCAAGGTAACACAGAATCTAAAAAATTCAAAATTCACAAGCTTATGCAGAGGCACACGATTACATTCCTTTGGTCTTTATGAATATACATCAAAACTGAAATGATGAATGAAAACTACTAAGGAGTAATTCATTCGCTGAAACATGAGCTAAACAAGAAAATTCATGATTTTCATACGGGTTCAGCATTAGTTTTCATTTCGTATCTCCTAGATAAAGGCTTATAACCAAGGTGAAAATTTTTTCACGTAATTCTCGAACAGTAAGATTGATCCACACTAATACTTTTATATCTTCAATCAAAAATTTTCTCAGCCTCTTGATTCATGAATCAAAGAGTTAATTCTCGATTAAAGAAAATCATGTTCGTTTCGTCAAATGTAGCGCCAAAATAATCATAATTCTTGATGGTGACACCACAGGACCAAAAAATCAACGATAAGTATCAAAGTATAAAGTCAAAAATTAAATTTGATTATGTGATCAAGTTTGATGATGCAAGAAGTACAAGGAATATGTTCAGTTATCATACCTTTCTCTGGATAACGTGAAAATTTCGATTAAATCTTATTAGAATACAAATTTTGAAATTACATATTTGTAAATGAATGTAAGTTGAGATTAATTTCATGTACTAAAGGTACCATCAAAATTCAAATCAAATATGGTAACATCACATTTCAAAAACGTCAAATAATGGATAATTCACCTACATCTTCAAATAAGATTTATTCATACATGAATACATATATGTATAAGCCAGGTGAAAGTTGATGCTTATTACGTAGTCAAAACAATGAAAACAGAAGTTGTGAGATATGAGATACAACAATTTAAACTAAAATAATTTGAAACAATAATCAAAGATAGAATTGCACTGAAAAGAGTCTGAGTAAACGTTTAAGCAAAAAAACTTATCAGTATCATTCTACTCACCATTGACAGTGAAATCGTCTGGAGTTTCACCTCCTGCCATTAACCATTTGATCCATTCAATCGATTCTTTATCATTGATTGAAACTTCGTGACTTAATATTCTATCTAATATGAGGTTTAAAATTTCGGAAGATTTATGAGTTTTTATGTATTCGGCAGCTCCTTTCTTCCCTCTTTCTACAATCTGTTGTACGACAGGATTCACGGGCGAACACTCCATTGTGTCAAATTTAAAGTGATTATTCTGTTAATAGACAATCAACATTACAAATCACGGGTTAGATGAGAAAATATGTAGTTCGCGAAAGCCAGCATTACAGATATCATCATAACACAATTTCATCAACCTTGATAGATATCAATGTAGGCCTATCCTTTGAGAAAAATTACACTATTCATTCTATAAATTGAAATTACAAAAGCGCAACACTAATAATTTGTAAAAGTCACAGTACTGATCATGAAATCATGGTGACAATTTTAAGAAAAATCACTACTTAATTACATTAACTTCGAATCGGATTACAACACATAAATTAAAGATTGAAATCGCTACTTCGACTTTTCTTACTTTAAGATGTGAATGACCGAAAGAAAGAACCACTATACAGTACTAGCCAGCAGTGAGCATAGAGTTATCAATATGGCTGACACATTATTGAAACTATTAAAAGCCTAAAAGTTTTTTTTCGTCACGTTTATAATATAGGCTTGAGAGTTTTAATACATAACCTTAAGTATCAAATCTAATTTTGAATTATAAACGAACCAGCTCAATTTAATTAATTTTTGGCATTACTTGAATTTAAATAAGTTGATGCAAAATTGATTTTGATCCGCTGAATATTGTGAATCCTTCGATCACATCTGTCTATAATTTTATTTTTTCAAAATTTTTTATCACCGCATTTGCGATGTTAGCGAACCTTTAGTGATTTATCCAAATCTAATCATCAAAAACATTTCCCCGGTTTTATCCAAAATAGAGAATAAACAAGAATCTCTATAAAAAAAATCTCACATCGCATCGCCATTTTGGTTTATCAGTGTGAAGTGTTATTTGATGGAGTAATTCTTTAGAATTTCGTTAAACGTGCTTACTGTGTATAGGTGAAAACTGTGTAAAGTACTTATTTACAATGGATCAAATGGATATTACCGACGAAACTTCTAATGAAGCATCACGATCGTCAGAAGGAAGAGTTGCTGTACCGAAGGATTCGAGATCAGAAACGCAGGTATGATTTGCTGGAAAACTATCTTCGAAGAGTTGTGATAACTCAGCTGATCTTGCATGTGAATAAAAGCGCATTAAACATTTGTGAAATTTAATAAGGAAGTAATATTTTGTTTTAATGTATCATTATTCTTCCCGTGCACGTGAAACGTTTCATCGCAAGAACTTCCTTTGTGATGAAGTCGTCTTGTTATGGTTTGTCAAACCCATGTGCAGTTGTTGGTTTGCGCACTTTGTTTCTTCATTTGTTGATTTACTCATCAATTTTTGTTACTGAAATTTCTAAGTTCGGTGTTGTTCAAGGGATCCAGTTCTAATGAAATTCGTAATGTTTGTTCCAGGCCGACGATGAAAATTCCAAGAACGATAAAGGCGATGGTGATTCTGGAGGTTATATCAAGCTTAAAGTTTTAGGAAACGTCAGTATTGTTGTTCTAAGAATTTTTCTTCTCTAATGCATTCATTAATCATTAATTTTGTTTTGATTCCTTTTCAGGATTCAAATGAAATTCATTTTCGTGTTAAAATGTCGACTCAAATGTATAAATTAAAGCGCTCCTACAGCGAAAAAGCCGTGAGCAGAGCATCCATTTCATTAATAATTTTCGCTCTTCCATAGATTTAATTCTATCCTGATTTTCATTTTCAGGGAGTTCAATTAGCAGGCTTAAGATTTCTATTTGATGGAAGACGCATCTCTGATGAAGATACACCAAAATCGGTTTGTATAATTCTCTTCATTGTGTTCCATGTTTGTTGGGATGTTCGCTGTTTACGAATTAATGATTTTTACAGCTTGAAATGGAAGATGGTGATGTGATCGAAGTTTATCAAGAGCAGTCTGGTGGTGCAATTGCACAAAAAGGTTGGGCTCAATAATTCTATGTTTAATTCTGTTTGTCCTAAATTTACAAATTACTGAAAGCGTTTACTATACCGTTGAAAATTAAAATTTTTTTCCAATCTTGTTTGAAATCAAGTTCTTCACGTTCAACATTTTTCATTCGTGTGTCTCGCACTTTTCAGATAAAGATCTTAAAACACTCTTTGTTTTATGTGGAAGATAATTCCTTATTGCCGCCAACTGGATTCTATAAAGGAATTTATCTCATGAAGCTTCGATTAGTTAAGTTTGTATAAGTTTATGAACAGAAAGAATTGGTATTGCATCGTTTTGTAAAATGCTGTCTATTAAATTGTTTATTTTGTATTATACATGAATGCCAAAAGGTACTTCGGGTCATATTCTGAAAATATTAATTGATATAATAATATTTCATTTTGAACACTTGCGAAGCACCTCTTTGCATGAATCGATTACCAAAATAGATCAAATTATTTGATGTAAAGTTTTATTTAGTTATTTTTATATCAGTCATCTAATATGTTATTTCAGTTCTCGAAATTGAAAATCTGTCTTCTTGACAGCACGTTTTTGGCGAGTTCATAGCATTTTATTACCGATAAAATTGACAATACTGATTCCGTTTAATTTGACGTAATTTTATCGAATCACTGTACTGAGTTAAGCATTCCTGTAATTATCTTAATTTGTTCATTTGGAAAATCATACTCTAAAAACTGTGAACCTGTGTGTTCTACTTGTCTTTACCAGCAGTTTATTCGTAATTTCATTTTTCTCCTTTATATTTTCCTTCGTTTCTGAAAAGTCATCAGGTATAATTTTGGCCGATTTGAAGTAAATTGTTTTGTGTTTCTTTACGTATAATTTAAGATCAGATTAAGATATATATTAAGCATTTTAAATTTATATGTTGTATCATTTTTATTTCCTTAAAAGTTGAGGAATATAAGAAAACTTGAATTAATTTTTATAATCATTGTACTACGAACTTCTTGGAAAATGATCAGTTTCGAAGTTAACCTGCAATTTTGCAAAGACTTGAAAAAACTGGAATATAATTTTCTACTAAACTATATGAATCTAGGTTTACCGATGTAGATTTTTTTTTTTACAAAATTACATTTACCATGTACATATTTTTCTGACATCAATTAAATTTTCCCCGTCAAAATTTACCATCACAAGGTGAATGCAAACATTCAATGCAACTGAGAATATTCATTCTTGACGTTTCTCTTTCTACGGAAGAGATTACAAAAAAAAATTTGCCCTTGACTACTACTTTCATATTATATTACCTACAACTAATAGAGCAGGGAAACGTTTAGAATGAACAACCAACACAACCATAGTTGTTGAAATAAAGTAGAAATTTTACCCCAAATTTACCCAAGTTAAAACGAATGATTTCTCCAAATATCAGGCGCCTTCAGAAAGGTTACTGGGGAGGGAAAAATGATACTTAATACATTCAGAAAGATAATTTTGTACTTAAAAGTAATATTTTTCCAGAGGAAACTGTTCAGAAATGTCTTTTTTTTCCTGAGGAGAGTAATTTTTTTCCCAACTTTGGAGACATAGAAAATAATTCCCGAGGTAACTTCATATAATTCGTTGTACTGAATTGTAATTCCCTCAAGCTCATTCAGTTGTTTACCTAGGTGGTGTGGAACTTTTATCTTCCCCCGTAACTGCTCTAAAAACGCATCAGGGTAAAAAATTAAAACAGTAGATTGTTATCAAATAGTTCAAGTTGTCAAAATAATACCGCATTAAGCAATCAAAATTGCTAGGGTAACTTTTCACCAACTATTTCCCGGAGGTACATTCACAAAGGTTATTGAGGAGAAAAAAGTGTTACCCGATGCGTTCAGAAAGGTAATTTTTTCCCGAGTAAACTGTTAAGAAACATTCTTTTTACTGAGGAAAGTAATTTTCTTTCCCAAAGAAAGAAAATAATTCCTGGAAGTAACCCCATAATTTGTTGTTCTAAAATTAAATCTCAAGTTCTTTCAGATTGTGATGTGAGAGAGGTGCGAGGACATTGAAATGAACCAAATACAAACAGTTGTAGATATATAATAACTGAATAAATAAAATACGATATTCGAATAAGTTAAATGTCGCAGCGCGAGTGTAGTTTGTAACTAATGTGAATTATTATATTGGAGGATGGAACATATGATAATATATATATATATATGTGATGATGAGTGAGTGAAAAGGAAGATTTTGTTTCAACATCTCCCTGAAATTTTAATAGTAATGAAGAATAAGTAATAATCAGAAAAAATTAATTATTAACCATGAAAAAAAGAATTATAAAATTAAAAAATGGTAATATGCATTTCTGAATGACAAAAATTGTTGAGAGGTCAATGAAGATGAAGAAAGAAATGACACAAAAAGATAGCTTTCATAAACCACATTTATTCAGTGACTATGACCAGCTAGTCGATATAACATAGAATGCAAATTCCTGGATTTAATATATTGTACCCAGTGTTACCACATAATCATACAAATATGTACAACAATATAAATCAGTAAAGATATTTCATATATATATATATATATATATATATATATATAATATTGTAGGTTGTCTCAGGTTGAGGTTGGTCAAGAGGGAATCAAATCCGAACACCCCCCCTGCGATTCTTGATGATCAACCACTATGTTACAGATTTAAAAAATAAAATGAAAACATATAATGTGATGTATAATTCACACAGAAATAACAAATGGTAAACATATATTTATATGAAAAATAAAAATGGTTAGTGTTACGATGAGACTAGAATGGCTTTACAATAAATGAAAACATAAATATTTAATTTGGAATAAACAGCTATGAAGTTTTGCCAAAATGTGCTAAATTATACATATAAAATATTGTGTATAGTCCTATATTTAAATGTGTGCAATACGTGTGCAATCTTTAGAGCCCAGCGTGAGAAGTTGGAAACTCTATGTTATGTACATTTGGTATTAATTGGTGTATATAACTATTGTTGCAATCAACTGTACATAAAAGGAGATATTGATGCCAATAAAAGAGGCAGAGCAACCAATATGGGACCTGTTGTAAAATGAAAAAAAATGAAGTGAAGTGACAAACAAATTTGTAGAGTAACTTTCGTGGAACTAGTGGTTGTAAAGACCACAAGCACTGATTCAGTATTTGTGGTAGGGCTTGTAACCACAACCACAATCAGAACATTAACCTCTGAAAATCAAAACAAATTAACAACATTGATTTGAGAACTGATAAGCAAAACAAAAAAATTTCACCTAACTAATAACCAGTAACCAATTCCCATAAAATGCTGAAACCATTTACTAGAACAATAACCAGAAAGAATTGGTTTTTATTGGTTTTCACGGAATATCAATATTACTGAATATTTTTTTAAACAGTAACTAATAACCAGAAAATTTGTTTTTGTTAACCAGAAAAATAACCATTAACCAAATAATTACATTTTTAACCAATAATCAGTAATCAGTAACCAATATGGATTTTATTGGTTCTCAGTAACCAATAACCCCAAAAATGTTATGGTTACAAACCCTAACACTGATTGCTCTACCCCAAAAAACCAAAATTTAACAAGTTAATTAGGTCAAAAAGATTAACTTATGTGGAATATATACGAACATAATTGTTCAAACGGTTTCCGATCAGGTGCCTTTGTTAAAATATTGGCAAGTTGATCAGAGGTTCTTATATCATTTAATTGCAAGATATTTTCTTGGACAGACTGTAACAATGCATAACACTTGATTGTAAGGGATCTGGATCTCTTTTGGCCACTGCCACATGCAATTCTTGATGCTGAAATATTGTCCTCGAATACTTGCACGGGTTGGGTTGCAGTAAAAATATTTACCATTAACGTACAGACCAAAGTGATGTCATCTAAGGCGTCATGAAATGTAATTAATTCTGCCGTAGTAGATGATGCTGCTATTGTTTTTTGCCGGTGAACAGCCCAGTTCAGTAAGTCACCACAAACAAATATAAAGTACACTGTGACAGAACATCCTTTCTACAACTTATTTATATCAATGGGAGTGTCGTCTACATTGGGTGCATATGATGCATCGATGAAAGCTATTATGTTAGACTGATCCGAGTGATATGTCAAGAAAAAATCTCATTTTGTTTCAAGATACCTAATAATTCTGCGCACATAATTTTTAATATTATTGTTTGAGCAATCCTGGAATCTTGAACAGTAGTTTACGGGGAAAGCTATGTCGAGTCTGGTAAGTCTAGCTATGTATAACAAATTCCCTATCATTGGCCTATATTCCGTGTTATTGGTGTCGTCTTATAGCCTATCTATTTTTAAGTCAGTCTCCATAGGAGTTGATATTGGTTTCAAATCTACCATATTAAATTTTTTTATAATTTTATCAATATACCTATATTGTGTTAATATTTTTGTATTATTAATTAAATCTCTTGTTATTTCAAAACCTACAAAAAATATTAGATTATCTTCTATTTTAACTGTAAAATTATCTTTAAATGTTGTTATTAATGCATCAGTCCATTTATTATTATTGCTTGCCAGTAGCATGTCGTCAACATATACTATTAAAAAGGCCATATTATCTTTGTTGTCTTTATGTACATACAGGCATCTGTCTATTTTTGTTTGCTCAAAATTAGTTTCTTTCATTTGTACATTTAACAGGTCATACCAACTTTTTGACAATGTTTTTAATCCATATATGGATTTTTTAATTTTGAGACATTTGTAGCCTTTTGGAACAGATAAATATATAAGGTATGTTATTTTAGAGTTAAGGAAAGTGGTTTTAATATCAAATTGTAGGAGATTTAAACTATATTTGTTTGCTACTGATAGAATCCACCTAATAAGCCAGTACTGTACCACAGGAGCATAAATTTCAGAGAGTGAGTATAAGAGCTCTGTTTGATAGGATTACACTAACTTACACCAGCCTACATCAGTAGGTGTATTCCACAAATATTCAAATAAAACTTAGCGTAAAGTCATATAACATTCTGAAATTTGTGGAATTGCCCTCCTGGTGTAGGTTGGTGTAGTCCTATCAAACAGAGCTAAGGTTTCATCTTTAAAACCTCTGGTGACTAATCTCACTTTTGGTATATGTGTTGATACAAAATCCCACCTCATCTCATTCCTCATCATCATCATCACGTCAATCTATATATATATGTCACACGTACACTCTCGTCACAAAGTGCTTCCCCTACCATTCTCGATCCGCTATCACTGTTGCTTCGCTATTTCATATTAATTCATATTTTATTTCCAAATGTAATTTTAGTCTGCTAATAAATTCTGTCGTGAATACTTCTCTCTTACTCTTTTTCGTTCCTCGTCATTACCGCCTCACATTAATATGTATACCGTTGTTATCTGGTTTAGTGTTAAAACACCACTTTGTATTGACGAATCTTACATCCCTCTCTTTTGGTATAACTTCCCAGACACCCATATCTGACAGAGTTTATTTCATCCTTAATAGACTTAAACCATTCTTTGCAGAACAAATTATTTTCAACTTCCTCAAAATTTTTAGGAATATAATCTTCTATTTTTAATTTAGTTCATTATTATTGGTGTTCCTTGATTATTGTTTAATTCTTTTATATTTTTTAATTCTTCAAACCTAACATCACATGATATATGTGATTTGTTATCTTGTGGATCTTTAACACAATATCCTGTCGGAGTGTATCCTACAAAAATTCCAGCTTCAGATTGCTGTGCTAGTTTTGGATGTTCATATTTATTATTTTTTTCTTATTTTTATTTGCTTGTTGGCAAACTTCTAATGGAATATGCCTATGTGCTACAGCGCCAAAGACTCTTAAGTTTGACAAGTCCGACTTGTTGCCATAGAACATTTTATATGGTGTAGCATTTCCTATATTTGCCTTAGTTGGGCTCCTATTCTTAATGTATACAGCCACCACAACAGCTAATGACCAATAACTTAATGTTAAAATTAAATCTGTTAACATTACTCTTACTCTTGACATAATGGTCGGATTCTACCTTTCGATGGTGGCATTTAACTCCGGTGAATACGGAATCACAGGATCCAGAATTATGCCATTTTCATCGCAAAATTTTTTCATATTATTCTCTAAGAAGGTATTCCTTAGTGATGTGAGGCGTACAGAACGAGGATCAAAAGAACTTGAGACTTTTTACTTTAACGACATTTTATTGCGGACTGAAATATATTTTACAAACGAAATATGAAGCGGCGAAGCAACAGCATTATCTGTTTGAGAAGAGTAGGGGAAGCGATTCATGTATGAGTGATCGTATGACATATATATATAGTTATGGTGATGATGATGATGAAAGAGATGAGGTGGGATTTCCATTAAAACACCCCCCTGAAATTTTACCGTTCGAGTTCTTCATCATCGTGTTTGCTGAAAGTAAACGGATTATTATTATTAATATTATGCTTTTTCAAAGTCTGATCCCTAAATTTTTGATCAGTCTTCTCTTAATATTCTCTTAAAATTATCTGTTTTTTCATTTGGAGGTAAATTTTCAAATTGCATTTTTGCAATTGCCTGTTCATAACATCAGGCTAATTGTAAATTTTCCAACTCTTCTATTTCAGTAACTTCCCTTCCACTGTCTCGTACATCAGTGATTAGTTCATCCCACTTGTGGAGTCTAATTTTAGTCACCAATTGTATAATAAAAAGTACGTCATATTATGATTACGATACGTTAAGTTCCGTCATCATCACTTAAAATTTGGCTCCTCAAAAATATTCCCATGTTCTCCTATATCAACTAAGTTCGTTAAATAAAATTACAGAATATAAAATGTAATATAGGCGGAACTCAACGATGAATATTAAATGAAAATAATGACGTGGAGGTAAGTCAGATCTAAAAGATAAGGAATCAGTGGCGTGATGAGATCTTGTACACTACATATTAAGTACTCCGTTTCTATACTGCTAAGTAATAGGTAAGTTTTTTCAATCACATTACCGACAATAATGAAATAATATGAAAACAATTAAAAGTGCTTCTTAATTCAGAAATTCGTTTTACTTCTTGTTTTTACTAATATCGCTCATAATAATCGCGCTATAAAACCTGAATGATAAAACAGCGAGACATCTTAGTTGTAACAACTGGTAACTATGGTGTTCAATATAATTAATACTCGGAATGTGAAAAAATATCGTTTCTTCTGAATTAGGATCCTTTGATGATAAATTATGGGGAGTTGTGTGAAGTACCATGAGGCAAGACCTCATGGTTTTATGTAGTATGTAGGCTAGCTCGTTTCACGTCATTTTCCCTTTCTGATCTAGGATATTAGTATTTCTTGCGATCTGCGATCTTGGGCTGTCTCTTCAAAATTTTACCCTTTTTATCATTTCTAATTTTAGACCATTTTCATACAAACATGTGACTGTCATTTTGGGACGTCACACACTTTTTCAAAAAACCTTTCATATTTCCTCCTGGTTGGAATCTAAACTCCATCCATTTGGCCTTTGCCATGTTAGCAGTGACTGAAGTTTTAGTACCATAAATATTATCCAATTTTTTTAACATTAAAATGGCGGTATTGCAATCTCTTATTTGCTTTGTGATTTCATTTGACACTCTCTCAAGTACAAATGTCTTTGCATTGTCTTGCATTTTGCAATAATTCATCATCTCTTTATCGGGTCTGAAATTTAGATCGTCTATATGATTGATATATGATTCCAAAAATTCATGTTCCCCAAAAATATCGTAATATCCAGCTCCCCTTATGGCTGAGATAATCATCCTTCGCCAGTCTAAATAATATTTTCCGCTAAAAACTTTTCCTAAGGGTGCCTGTATGGGTTTTAATTCATTGGGAGATGCCATTTTTTCTTTGATTTTTCAAAAACCTAACACACTATTTTCAATATCAACTATAGCTATATATTTTTTATTTTCTATTGACCCTTTTTCAATTTCTTTTATTAAATTTTCTTCTTTTTTGTTCCTTTTTTCTAGCTCTTTTTCTCTATTCTCTTTTTTTTTATTTCGTTATTATCCAGGTTTTATTATTTAATTAATTAAAGAATCTGTTCATAAATTTATCTTTCGATTTTTCAGAACTATAAATTCTGCTTGAAAAATAATTTACTGACGATTCTAAAATTTTTATATATTTTAAACTCCTAATTTCCTCGATCCTTCCAGATATATCTACTACAAACGATTCTAATATTATTTCGCCTGTGAAGTATTTAACATATGGTAAATTATAGGTTTCAATTTTTATATCAATCACTTTTTTACCTTCAAACTTTTTTATCAATTCCTTCAATTCCTCCTTCTCAATATTATACTCTCCTATTTTTCCTTCAAATAAATTTATTGTAGGGGACATAAATAATTATTAGGTTTTATTCTATTTTTGCCTCAGTTCAAATACAATAATTTTAAACACACGAAAAAATAATTAGCTTCAATAAATATTACCTTTACATAAATATTTTACCTTAGTATTTCTGTTGTGTTGACAAATAATTTTTGTTTTCTTCACTTCGCTGGCTAATGCTGTACTTCCTGCTTAAATTGTGATTGGAGTTGGCCGAAAAATGGGGTCTTCGATGTATGGATTACCGGTGAATCCTCGATGATGGGAGCAGGTTTCTGTTGGCTGTTCTCACGATCTCTTTGGAGGTCCTTACTGGATTTAGCATTCGATGACTTCCAAGATTGGCCATTATTAAGTCTGGAACTTCAGCTTCAAATTTTCAATTTAATTTTGAATTTTCAGATTGAAAATAAATTAAAATTTGAGTTTAAACTTCTCGAAAAAACATGGTAACCTACTTCATGTATCACTCGACAGAAAACATGAAAAAATTTTCACACAACAGTAAATCAATTTAAAAAGAATTATTTTTCCATCAATTCAAGATTTTTCAAGTCTCTCCTCAAAGTTCTACCGCAACAATGGCTACCATGATGTGAGGTGTACAGAACAAGGATCGAAAGAACTTGAGACTTTTTACTTTAACGACATTTTATTGCGAACTGAAATATATTTTACAAACGAAATATGAAATGGCGAAGCAACAGCATTATTGGTTCGAGAAGAGTAGGGGAAGCGATTCATGTATGAATGATCGTATGACATATATATATACAGTATATAGTTATGGTGATGATGATGATGAAGAAATAGATGAGGTGGGATTTCCATTACAACACTTAGCAAAGGATAATCCCGAAACTTGGCTTTGAATTTTAAGTATAATTTTTTAAATTCCTGTGTGACCATTGATTTTTTCTCTATGGGGTATACAAAGGTATATTTTGTGGCATGGTCCACAAAAATTAATACATATTTTTCATTATTAAGACCTGGCGAGAATGGACCTATAGTGTCCGAAGAAACTAACTCTAATTTTCTAGAGGGACGAATCCAAGTTCTATTATGTCCTAAATGCCTAAAATTTGCCTTTACACATACATCACACAATTGGAATTCATCGTCTTTAAAGTTAATTCCATTTGGAATTCCTTTAGTAATTATAGCCAGGTATTTTAAGTTTTTCCCAGATAAGTGACCTAACCTCCTGTGCCATATAATTTTATTTTGATCGATTTGAGTTTCT
>WOFM01000025.1:1018068-1225241 GCA_011428145.1 Ericerus pela
TGTAAAATCTAAGTAGGTAAGCGTGTTTTCCTCAAGAGCAGAAGGAATTCTTCATAATTTACATAGAATATTCTGAACATTTATTAATAATTTTGAAAAAACTCACTCAGTCTATGGTATAATAAAAAGGTATTTTTTGGTGGTTGACACACCTGTCATGGCTCCGCACACGGGTCTCCCACGCACAGGCGATGCGCCGGAGTACTCCCTCTAGGAAGAGGAGACATTGGTGTTGAGGCAACGTCAACTGTGAGTTACGAGGCATGTGAGAGCAGGCGTGTGACTCCAACCAACTTTATATGGTCCCTTGGACCTTAAACCACACTAATTATAAGCTTCTACATACTACATGGTAGCAGGAGTAATTAGGTATGTGGTCAAAAGGAATGAATAATTCTTTGCGGATTGAATAAATTTGTCTATAAAAATCGCTTCCACAAAGCATAACTCTCAACTAAAAAATACTTGTATTTTTTCCTGAATAATTCCCTATTATTTTAGACTATAACTGAATAAGTTAGACTATTTACTGACTGTAAAATACATCGTATTTTATTTCTGCTGAACACAGAAAAAATATTTATTCGAAAAATAAATGCTATATCGCAATACATGGTATCTCCAATACTATAAAAATTTTGGGGCGAATAAATTTTTTCGCCGCCCCCAGTAAAAAATAGAACTAAACATTCTCTTTACGCTTTTTTCTTTCGTCTTACACACAAAAATATAGGTGAAAAAATTATTAAATTAATTTTTCCGCCACCCACAGCATTAATATTGACAATATTACGTATTTTCTCACGCATACGGATATAGGAATAAAGTCCTTGAAAAAATATCTGCATACTAATTAATTCCCCGTCAATAATTAGCATCGAAAAATGTTCTGACGACAATTGATTTTCTAGGTCTCAACCACCTATAAATATTTTAATCGTCTTTTCTCACGAAAAATGCTGCGCCTACGAGAATTCATATCGCAAAATATAATTAACTCTTTCTCTCTCGCACTCGTACAATTAAAAAATACGAATTAAGAAATGCAGAAATCTGTCTGAAAATAGACAAAATACAGTGTCAATGAATCACATCGACGTATTCAAGGACAAAAATGGCAAACATTGTCGTAACCTGCAAATGATACATCACACTCACACATTTACAACTTGCGTGTATATACACGCAACCCTACAATTACATACACGCGTTGCACATTTTAGGCATCAACCGATTCTCATCGTCGTATGCTCACACATGCGCAGAATGCAAATTCTGAACACGTCCAACTTGCCGCCTATTCCATTTTACCAATTATCGATGCTGCAAGGACGTGACCGCTTATCCCTTAATGAGTTTTAATTGCTTTTGCATATTAATTAATGCGTTTTTTGTTTAATTTTTGTGTAAATTTGTGCTTTACCGTACGTTTGTTTATAATTTGCGAGAATTATTTTGAAAATCTTTCGAATTTTATGCCTTTTTGTGTGTTTTTTGTGCGTTCCCACGCTTTCAACTTTTCGCGGATTCAATACTCCATATTGAAAAAACTTTTTTCTTCTCGAAATCTTTTTTCAAAATCTAATTTTATACGTTTTTCCGAAATTAACATTACATCGATCTATCATCTTTTTGCCAAAAAGATTCATCTCGCGATTAATTGCGTATCTTCCCCATATCCTCAAAATACAACAGGTGTAGTGGCCAGAATCAATAATCCACACGCCAATCTATCCATTATCAACGAAAATTGGTAAGTCCTAATGGATTATAATATTTCAGTATTATATTAAATGTGCCTTTTATTTACTATCCGAGTACTTAGCGTCTATTTTCATGTAAAATTATTACGCAAAATGTAATCTCACAATTACAAAAAAATTCAAATTAGGTCTCTTGGATTTGAAAAATCCTACATTTATTGAATGAGAAATCATTTATTTGCATTAATTTAATTATTTACATGTTCATTTTACCAATGATTATTTTGAGGTTGCTCTCATATTTTTTGTAAATTGTATTTAAATTAATTTTGCATTTACAAGTGTCGCAATTAAAAAACCGCCCGATTTTTTTTTGGGTCCCTGACACTGAATATTTTTATTGAATTTCCCACTCATGTCATAAAAATGGATTAGCGTCCTAGGGTAACGCCCGATTTTTTTCAGTTCAAAAAACTTAGAAAAATTTTGTGAAATTCATGTATAAAAAATCGTAATTTTGTCCTAAGGTCACACCCAATTTTTTATCAATCGTAAACACTTAGAAATATTTTCAAAAATATTTATATCCTCACAGATATAACCCTAAACTACATGGTAGAGTACGCAATTTTATATTCCGTATATAGGTACGAAAAATATTTTTCTGCCTAAACCAACAGAGTATGCAATCGCGTATTTTTTTAACGTACATTTTATGTTCGTATATCCCT
Organism: Ericerus pela; assembly: GCA_011428145.1. Classification (NCBI taxonomy): domain Eukaryota; kingdom Metazoa; phylum Arthropoda; class Insecta; order Hemiptera; family Coccidae; genus Ericerus; species Ericerus pela. The sequence continues at coordinate 1,020,503 of WOFM01000025.1, forward strand.
AGTGTGTTGAAGTTTGTGTCATTGACACGTATTCGTAATTAGGTCACTATGTTAACGCATAATATATCCTAATACACTTATTCTTTTGCATTTTCCAAACATAATTTTGCATTTCTATACAAATTTTTTTTGTATGTCTGTCTTTCAACAGAAACAAAATGGCTGACAAAAATCAGCAACAACAACAACAATCACCAGCTGACTCTCGTGAAGAGGATTCCCTCCTCAACCCGAATAATGTGCCCTGGCACGAGGAAGTGGATTGAGAGATCCAACAACAACAACAACAAGATGCCGTCAGATTAGCTGAACAAACTAAACAGAAAGCAGCTGATGAAGAACAGCTGCGCATGTTCAAAGAACATGAAGAAAAGATTCGCAAGTATATGGCCAAGAAAAAAGAGGCTGAAAAAGTCAAAGATACCAAGAAAGCAGCTGATGCTGAAAAAGCAAAAAAGGCTGCTGACGCAGAGAAAGCCTGAAAGGCTGCAGATGCTGAAAAAGCCCAAAAGGCTGCTGATTTGGAGAAGGCCCAAAAGGCCATCGATCTCAACAAAGCCCGAAAGGCTGAAGAAATTGAGAAACTCTGAAAAGCCCTGGCTGAAGATAAAATTTGACTGGAGAAAGAAGCTGAAAAGCTTCGTTTGGCTAATGAAGCCAAAAAGAAAAAAGCTGCTGACGAAGAGCAGCGTAAGAGAGCTGACGCCATCGTCGATAAACCGGCTCCTCGTTAGACGATATCATTCATGTCGACATCTTTGGATTCCGACATGTCTGATGATGCCAACGAGTTTATGGCAATTGTTGACAACTGCCAGTCGTATGTGCATCAACTTGACCAGTTGTTGGAGACACCTTACGTCCAAGGTGAAAATTACGACAAGATTTTGTCGGAAATCAAGGCCATCGATTCATGTCTCCAAGATTTGGAGGTCCGGCCAAAAGGCCTAGATCAAAAAATTTTGGTTGCTTCCTGCAACTGCAAGAGGGAACTCTTGGTTAAAAGGGCCAGAATACTCAAAAAGTATGTGCCTGGCACTTTGGAACCTACACCGACACCACCCCCTTCGACTTCGTTTCAACAGGAGTTTGAAAATATGAGGAAGAAGGAGGCCGAAGAGAAACTTCGATGTGAAACTCGGGCCAAGGAACTGGCCAAATCTCTTGTTCAGAATCGCGAGGAATTGAACAAATCCCTCAACTCGTACCGGCACTGGGAGAAATCCCTGAAGGATGTGGAAACATCGATCACCAACGAGTTCCAGATGAATATTATACAATTTGAAAGATTGTATCTGAAGGAAACTTCTGAAGCTTCAGGTGGTCATTCCAGCTATCCGAAAGATGACTACTACGTGGAGCAGGAAGGAGCGGATCAGCCTGCCAAGCTGAAACAACTGCAGATCGAAAGAAGTAATTCTAAAAAACGTACTTACAACCAGATGTCGAATGGACGTTCTGAGGAACTAGAGGCCCCAACCCCTTCTAAAACACTCAGAGGTGAGTTACCTCTTAATTCCTCAGAGCATTCGTTCACACCTCTGCCTATTATTGATAATAATACGGAATCCAATCTACTATTGGGACTATCTGAACCAATTCTTCCTTCCACAGAAACTAACATTTCTGATTATCAAAAACAATCTTTTGGCTATATTCCAAAATGTTGGGAATCTCAAACGGAAAATCCGTTGGAGAAGGGTTTCACCAACCTTAAGCCCCCTAAATTCTATCTGGCAAGATGGAACAGAGAAATTTTGGGATATCCTGGATTTATTAATGGCTTTAATAATTATGTAAATAAACGCAATGACATTGCGATACCTCAAAAAATAAATTTACTCCAGGGTGCACTACCAAAATTTCTCTCCGAAAAAATTAATCATTTTCCTCCCGATGATGTTGGTTATGTTCAACTTTTGAAATTTCTCCATAGTAGATATGGTGACAAATCTAAAATTTGTGCTGCATTGTGGGAACAACTTACAGCTTTTCCTACGACAACCAATGAATATACATCTATTTTAGATGGACTTGATTCAGTGTCTATTATGATAGATCGCTATTGTATGGTCTGCAAAACTGTAGACAAGGAGCAACTTTTTAATATAATAGTTAAAAAATTTCCTCCCAGATCCTACCAAAATAATATTAAATCAGGTGAAAGGCATGTCAAACATTTGTTTGAGGCAATTCGTGAATTTATTAAAATTTGTGAACTTATTAATGACCTTAGTATATCTGTGCCTAAAAAAGTGGACTCAATATCTAATTCTAATAAGCCTAACATTGATAGAAATACCAATACATCTAATAGAAATAGGAATAATCAGCCTAAAGGCAGACAAAATTTTGCCATTACAAATACTGGCAAAAGGAGAGGAAAAGATAAATTTAATCCTCCTAATTCAAACTCGTATAATAAACGTTTTAAATCTTCAGATGCTATCACATCGTCTTCAAAATCCTCAACAACAAATTCTTTTGTTGTTACAGGTGCCAATGGCTCAGTTTACCTGAGATTGCCAAAAGGCAAATTGATCCCCGTCAGCGTGCTAAAGGTTACCGCGAAAGGTAACTGCATTTTCTGTGATCGCCCGCATCACAGTTTTCTGTGCTGCACTGTCAATATGTTGGACAAACGTAAGCAGTTCTACCAACGCAGAAATCTCTGCGTTCGATACTCTAACAAGCATAATGAGAATGAGGATGTCTGCAGAGTGCTGCCACCACAACATTGCAGATGGTTCGAATGCCTGGGATGAGGACATCATCCCAATCTGTGCTCCAATGCACCATACCCGATCACTCGGGGAAAGTGCGATGCATGGCAAGAAGTTCTGGAGGAGTACAAAGTGTACTTACCAGAAAAAAGCTGGAAAATGGATCTAACAATCCATTGCTGATACCGAAAGTATCAGGAGTAGAAGACAAAGAGGCCAAGCAGCAGTACAGATTGCCCATACTGAGTGAGTCTTTTTCATTTTTTAACAATAATGATACTTCTGCTCATTTTCTTATGTTTCAATCGTATGTTCACGTATCCGAATTTTCCGATTCTATTAAAATTAATGGATTTTTTGATTCTGGTAGTAAGGAAACTTACATTTACCAGGAGTATGCAAATACTTATCTTAAGGAAAATATGTTTGATGAGTATTAGACTTTGCATTTTAAAGGTGCTGCAAATTCAACATCGAATACCTTTCGATCATTTAAAGTCCAATTTCAGATCCAAAAACTGATGGAACGAAAGTTCTTATTTTGGCAAATACTGTGCCCTACATAGCACAAAATTTATCTCAACCAGATTTTAAGGAATTCAAAATTCTTTTTCCTCAATATTCGCATATTGAATTCTCCGTTATTGACCGTGAACATACAATACATTTACTTATCGGTAATGATTTTATGTGGTCCTTCGTGAGAAATGTCAGACAACTCTCCCCTACTCTAACATTAATCATTACTGATTTTGGACATATGTTAGGAGGCTCTATTGACCCTCTGGTGGAAAGTGACGCTTTTACTTCCATATTTTTTACCACTCCACAAAGTGTAGAAAATTTTTGGAAATTAGATACCCTAGGTATTGAAACTAACAATCTAGTTGAAGCGGAAGCTGAAGCGCTTCGACTGTTTTACAAGGATATCACTCTTGTAAATAATCGTTATCAAATACGATGGCTATATAGGTTTAATCCTCCGCCATTATTAGACAATTATCGTCTAGCATATTGTTGCCTAGCACAGCAACTACCAAAAATGATACAGTATCTCCAATTCTTTCATTTATACGACCAGTATTTTCACTCTTTGGTAGACTTGGAAATGATCGAACCTATAGATCATGATACTCCAGCTGAGCTAGTGCACTACTTACCCCACAAAGGTATATACGATTCTACAAAAAGTACTCCACTTCACGTAGTTTTCAATGGTTCCGCAAAAACCAAGAAGTCTAATCATTCTCTAAATGATTGTATGTTCAAAGGGAAAATACTCTTAGCAGATTTAATATCGATTTTACTAGGCTTTCGTAAAGACCCTTACGGAATAGTAGCAGATATTAAAAAAGCCTTTCACCAGATAGGCCTACATCCAGCTGACAGAGATGTCACTCGTTTTTTCTGGATTAAAGACCCTACTAAACCTATGGATTTGACTAATCTATTAGTATTTCGGTTTTGTCGTGTTCCGTTTGTAATAATTACGGCACCATTTCTTTTAGCAGCAATTTTGCTAAATCATTTCCAAATTGTTGATAAGGAATTTCATGACAAATTCTTGCAACAGTTTTATGTTGACAATTTGGCAACATCTTTACCTACTTTCCAAGGGATAAAGGATCTATATTATAGATCGAACAAACTGTTCAACGACATTTCAATGCAACTCGCACTATGGGGAACAAACTGTATACCTATGCGAAAAGAATTTAATCCTAAATTTGCATTGGATAAGCCTCTTGTAAAGGTTTTAGGACTCGTTTGGGATATGGATAACGATGTTATGTATATTCCAACACCTCAAGCTCTAACTGCCTGTTGGACAAAAAGATCATTCTTGAAGGTCATGTCTTCATTTTATGACCTCTCGGTTGGTTCACACCAGCTTTCATACCCTCCAGATCATTTATTAAAATACTTTGGTCTGAAGAATTGAAATGGGATCAGTCAATCCCAGAGAAATTACAGCCAGTAGCCACTAATATCCTTAATGTCCTTATTGATTCTACTAGGTATTGTCTTCCGAGACAATTGTATATCGGGACTTATAATCCTGATGCATGCCAACTACATGCGTTTACCGATGCATCTAACGTTGCATTTTCAATGGTAATATACGTATGTTTTCACAATAAGGACTCAAATTCTTATTCAGTACATTTCCTTATGGGTAAATCTCGTGTCACTCCCATGAGACCCATAACTATTCCAAAACTGGAACTTATAGCCGCCTTAATCGGTGCTAAAGGTCTACGTGCAACACGTAAACCGATGGATCTCCAAAATTCATGTACCTTTCTATGGTCTGACAGTAAATGTGTCTTGACATGGTTACTTGAGCGTAAAATTTTACCTCAATTCGTAGCAAACAGAGTTAATGAAATAAAGTCCATTCCATCTGTTGAGTATCGCTACGTACCATCCATAGAAAATCCTGCAGATATTGGATCCAGAGGATCTACTGTAGATAATCTCATGCAGTCACTTTGGTGGACTGGACCATCCTGGCTCAGCCAAGATTCATCTTTTTGGCCAGAAACTGACTTACACATCATAGAGTCCTTTCCAGAACATATTGAGGAAGAAATTTCTAAACCAGTATTTTGTACCTTAAGACAATCCTTAAGCATCTCACCAAAATTATCATCTTCAATATCTGTGGAAACAGATGACATCTTTGATAATCATCGTCCAGCCAGACGAAGAAGGATTGAAAAATCTCAAAAGAGACTTATCCCTCAATTCTTCCTTAATTCAGATAACTCTGAATGTGAAATTCAATTGCCTAACTCTCAACCCGATCCTGTACAGGAAGAGGAAACAGAAATAGTTCAATCTTCACAACCCATTGACTTGTCAAAAAGCAATGTGGATACTGACAAACATCGTAATTCCTTTACAAGCTTTATTCATCCTCCTTCAAATTCACCATTTGAAATTAATATCGAAAGATTCAATTCTTTGAAAAAACTTGTTAGGACATTTTACCAATGTCTGAAAGCAGTTCGTTGATTTAACAATCGAAGGATCAGATGGAATTGTTTGTTAAGTCCATATGCAATAATGAAATTTAACTTTCATTTTGTGATGCTTTACTTCATATATGCCGACCAAAAGAAATATTTCCCCAAAATATTTGACATTCTTTTGAAGCAAAATCCTCCAAAATATGTTTCCTATGGAAAATTTCATATTTGTATGGATCCCTCTGGAATTTTGCATACTAGAAACTACCTTCCAGAAATACCTTATGCAAAAGATATGCTTTTGCCCATATTGTTGCATCCTAAGTCTCACCTGACTGAACTCATTCTAATGCATACACATCTTACCAATGTGCACACGGGTAGCAAGTTCACACTTGAGGATTTCCATCGGCATTATTTTGTACCTAAGGCCTTAAAAGTCCTTCCGCAAATTCTCAAAAAGTCTTGCATTTTATGCAAAAAATCTGAAAATAAACCTTTTAAGCAACCGACTCACTCGTCCTTGCCAGATTTTAGATTTATTCCATATACCCACCCATTTTCTTATACGGGTGTAGATATTTTTGGACCTTTTCCTGTATTTGACAAATACTTACCAAAAAGGAAAAATCAGTTGGCGACACCAACATCTACCATTTATAAAAAATGGGTTCTTATTTTCACTTGTCTATCAACAAGGGCTGTTTATCTAATTTCAATTTCGTCTTTAACGACAGAAATTTTGACAGCATTTCTGACATTTTTTGCTGACAAAGGTACTCCTAAAGCAATTCTGTCAGATAATGTGGCACAATTTCAGCTGCTTTTGGTATACCTACCGAATTACTGGACAACTTTTTCTGAAACCTCAGAAATAAAGGACAGTCTTGATACGAAAGTTATCAAATGGCATTTCATCCCGGCCAAAGCCCCGTGGTATGGTGGAGTTTATGAATGTATAATTGGAATCATAAAAAAAGTCTTTTACCGAGTTCATGGACACAACTCCATTTTCATCCATAAACTTTGTTTGTACTTGTCATGTCAAATCTTTCTTAGATTTCAGGTCGATCTTCAGAAAGTAGTCTCCGAAGACTACCCTTGCAGACTGCCCCCAGTGTTGTGGCTCCGCCCACAGGTCTCCCGCGCACAAGATATGTGCTGGAGTACTCCCTCTAGGAAGAGGAGACATTGGTGTTGAGGCAACGTCAGTTGTGAGTTATGAGGCGTGTGAGAGCAGGCGTGTGACTCCAACCAACTTTATATGGTCCCTTGGATCTTAAACCACACCAATTATAAGCTTCTACCCACTACAACACCCTCTCTTCAAAGTTGAAAGCAAAACATGAAAAAACATGAAAAAACATGAAAAAATTTAGACACGAACATATAAAAGACAGAAAAAACTTGAAAGAAAAACATGAAAACTAAAAGTCCCATACTGTAGTCAGAGATATAGGAACCTAACAAAAAAAAAGAAAAAGACTCAACAATCTTGGTACAACTCTGAGTACCTAGTTTTCTTTATTGATGAGTCTACATGAACAATCGTTCAAACTCACAAAAGACTTCATACAGGACAGCTCCTCCAAAGTGGTAATTCATATTTCACCACACAAAAAATACTATTATTCGCAGTACTATCGGTACAAATAATGTAATTCCATTTGGAAGGTAAGACAGACTGCATAATGCTAGAATAAATTTTTATGTATGATACATTATTAGGTACATTACAACCAGAGTAACAATTTTATTTATAATAAGGAATGGAAATTTCAATACCCTAACACGGTCACATGCTGAAGTGCTAATAGAATGATTTGTTTTAGCCAAATGCTGTTTCAATGAGAATTTTGTTTTGAAGTAAACTGAGCACACAGTGTACAAGTATGATGAATTGTCATATCTAAAATGATAGAAGCAAGAATAGAAAATTTAGACATTTCAACTGCAGCATTGAGAACAATGCAAATATGTATTGTAACTATTAAAAGTCTAATTACAGCATATCCTCATGAGCTGTACAAAAAGGGATTACTTACCACCTTGTGGTTTTTTTTTCAATATTGGTTCCAAATTTGATGCAGAGCCATGCTCACGCATGTTTTTAATTTTTAAGAGAATTACGAAACTGTAAAATTCATTTACTTAAATGTTTTTGCCACTACACTATAACATCGGTGAAAACGGAAATATATATTTGGAAAATAATACGTGGGGTCGTTTTACAAGTAAATTCTTGCTAAATGACAATACACAAAGCAGTACACTATCCTACATGTTAAAGATGTCACGTGTGTACAGAAGGGAAGAAATGTGGCAATGCATAAAATGCACTGACTGGTAGTACTATTTCGTTTTAGCAGTATTATTATGACTATAATATAATATACTCTGTGCTGTGGGTCACCTTCGGACATGACCATATAGATCGATGAAGTAGTAATGATAAAGGAGGAGTATGTAGCCCTTATAACTGGAGGGCATTCAGAAATTCACTCCAGTGACAACATAGAAAATCAAAAAACTACCGCTTGGAAATTCACCCCTGACTCCGCCTATAAAAACGGTTGACCGTGGTTGTCACACTTACCACGTTCAAAAATTCACCTCAGTTGACGATGGGCGTGGACAACCATCACTCTGGTCCGGAGATGGTTCACATTGTCACACCAGGTAATGAAATTGGTTGTCGATTATAAATTTTGGAAATATCGATTTCTTATCACATGGGAGATTTCGTTTATTTACACATATCATGCACAAATTCATATTTTACCATTAAATATTATGAAAATGTTAATTAAAAAATAATTAGAAAATATTTTAATGCTCAGTTATTAGTGTCAGTGAATTTTATTATAAGTTATTAAAAGATGGATGAGCGTTTAAAAATTATAGTGACTGCCATTGTGCGAAGTACAGTGAAATTCTATGAAGACTTCCTTCTTTCATCATTTGAAGCAGGTAAATGCATTATGATTAGTAGGTGATAATATGTGTTTTATTTATATGAATTAATAAGATTTTTTGTATTTATGTAGATGATGAAGATTCCTCGAATGAGGAGCATCCCAGGTGATGAAAAAAGAGGAAACAAACTGCTGCCCAAATATCGCAAATACGATCATTTGTTGAGTATACTGTACCAAGATTTACTGACACTGAATTTCAATCTCATTTTCAATTATCGGTACATGCCTTTGAAGGGCTTTTAAATAAACTTTCATCGAAATTGTCCAAAAAACAGACAGTTGGTTGCCTAAGTACATGTCCGAGGAAGCAGTTACTAGCAGTATTGTGGTTGTTTGCAACTCCAGATAGTTTCAGGTAAAAATTTTTGTAAATCATATATTTTTAAATTTTTAATTGATAATATTAATTGAAGTTACCGTTTTTTTGATGACAGGTCTGTTGCATGTCGATTTGATTTATCAAAAGGAACATTACATGCCTGCTTTTTGCGTGTATTACATGCTCTTAACTGTTTGGCACCAACAATTATTTCCTGGCTAAATTCGGAGAGGAGGCAGATCATATCCCAAAAATTCAAACGTATGGGTGGTTTCAAAGGCGTTATCGGAGCTATTGATGGCACCTATGTAAAAATCAAGTCACCATCAGATAATGCACAAGTTTACATTAATCGGAAATGTTTCTGTGGGATTACATTAAAAGCAATATGTGATGATGGTCGTCAGTTCATCGATTGTTTTGCTGGATATCCGAGTTCAGTGTCAGATACTAGAATATTTAGACAATCAGAAATTTATAAGGCAATTGTTGATAATCCTACAAATTATTTTTCGACACATGAATATATTCTAGGCGATAAAGCTTAAGAGCCAAAACCTTTTTGTGTACCACCATATCGAGAGGGACGTAATTTTACTCAATGGCAGCGAAACTTCAATCATCAACATGCTAAGACGCGACAAGTAATCGAACGTACATTGGCTTTATTCTTTGGTAGATTTCGTCGTTTTAAGGATCTTGATATGTCTCACACAGACCTCATACCAGCTTCTATTATAGCTGCGTGTGTTCTACATAATATTTGTTTAACAAATTCTTCTGATACGTTACATCCTTGGTTTGAGGCAGAAGGTGCAGTGTATTTGCAGCAACGTACGATTGTAGCACCAGAACAAGAACAATTATTAACTCAAGGTAGTGCAACAAATGAAGAGGGTAGAGCATTTTGAGATCAGTTAGCTTTAGAAATGGGATTACTCAATGATATTGGACAGTGAGACAATCTTTGACAATGTGACTGTGATGTGATATTTCCTTGTTTTAAATATATGTATTTTATTTTTCATAATAATATTGGCGTCTATAGTCAGATGATGTAGTTTTATAATGAAGACGCCGTAAATGATGTCAATATTTATCGGTGTATTTACAAGATTATTGTATAATCAAAATGTGTAATAAATGTCATTTTTATTTTAAAATTGTTGTCGACTAAAGTTGTATGAATATTATGGGTATATAGGTTATCGAATATCGGTTTTATTCATAGAATATTTATTAATTTTCATATTATATTGTCACTTTCTACTGACATTCTATTGAACGAATATTCTAGCACTATGAAAAGTTAAGATGTGATTGGGCTATTATTTTCCAAAGAAATTAGTTAATTTTTTATACGTTTTTATTCTACTCGGTCGATTCGGTGAGGTACACATAGGATGACCAACTTCATCATGTTTTCAGTTGTAACGACTAACGCAAACATATACTTATATCCCTTTGTATCAGTTGTTTTCTCAATTTTTAAAAAATTTTATTTTGCCTTTCGTCGTTATTTTCTTTATTAAATTCTACATATTTCTACTATCTATTTTTCTACCTAAATTATTTTATCTTCCAAATTTTTACAATTCAAATTCTCGTAAGTATAGTTTACTACTGCTGCCTGTCCAAAACAAATAACATAATGTTTGAAAAAAAATTATTTAACTACAAAATTCAACAAAAGAACAACGAATATCACAAAAAAAATGAAAATTTACATATTATAAAAATAAAATTGAAAAAAAAAACCACTTGAAATACATAAAATGAAAAGAGATATACAGGACAAAAAAAGAAAATGAATAATATATACATGATACTTATAAATAAATACGAATAATCTCGCGACTGATCATCCTACATATAGGGCACGGTACTTCCTTATCATGTAGTTCTACGAGCTGACAGTAACACTCTTCACAAATGCAAAAATGTCCACACGGGATGAATGAAAGTTGCCTCTCATTTTCAAAACAAATCACACAAATTTGATCTGGTTGTAGCTGCTGTTGCTGCTGCCGATGTACTTGGTCACCATTGTCATGTTCTAATTCACGTCATTTATTTTCTTCTGGTTGTCTTACTTCTGGTTGTCTAGCTGATTCTTGTAGTCTACGACTAATACTACTGCTACTGCTGCTGCTATGGCCTCTTGTCGGACACTCAACTAAAATGTGTCCCCTCTGGTGACAGGTATAACATACCTTTTCACCAGTGGGACAATTCCGATATTGGTGTCCATAAAAGCCGCAGTTGGTACACAAATTTCTTCTGTAATAAATGATATAATTAAAAAATGTGACAGATAATATTAATGAAGTAAGAAAATAATTAATAAATTTTTACCTGTCACTCGTGTACTGTTGACAATCACGAGCAATGTGGCCAAATTGTTTACATCGGTAGCAACAACGACCTGGGTAGGGACATTGAGTAGTTCGATGTCCCTTGAACCCACAATTTACATATGTAACATGCGCCAATTCAGGCCACATGTAGTGATTTGCAGCAGTGGGAATCGGATTTGGTGGTCTGCACATATAAATTGAAAGAAAAAAATTATCAAAAATAATGATATAAACAAAATATGATGAATAATAATCGAAGTGTTACCTTTGATCTAACAGTCTATCGTCAGGTATTTCTTCAGGTTCTCAAACTTCTGGTTCTCGAACTTCTGATTGTCAAATTTGTGGTTGTCCATTTTCGTTACGTGGGAGAGGCAGTCTGTGAAACAATAAACAAACAAACAGATAGTTACAATTTGACGATTTATTCATTGGAACCAAGCACAAATGCAATATCGATGGGAATCTTCAGGATTTTCATCCTTGTAATATTATACTAATGCCATTTAATGTAATATAATCACTGTCAACAAATTATCAATTTCATCGCATCCCATCGCTAAATTCGATGGGTTGTGTTATGGTAAAGAGGACATAACATTTTACTTAAAATTATATCGAATTTTTACCTTTCATTCAAATCTCCACGTTAGTCTAATCTAGCATTGTGTTCATGATCATGATCACCTTGTGGTTCATCACTCTCCAGTTATCAAACATCAATCTCCGGTTGTCTCACATCAATCTCAGGTTGTCTCACATCAATCTCAGGTTGTCTCACATCAATCTCAGGTTGTCTCACATCATCTTCTGGTTGTCTTTCTGCTGCTGGTGCTTGTTCAGGTGGGAAAGCGTTAGGTTGCTGTGGATTGCGTTCCATTAATTCCGCCATGTAACGCCTCTACAAAGCATGTGGAACATCACGGCGAGGAGGATTATTCATTTTAAGATGAGCTATAACAATAACAAAACTAATAACATCTTCACGTACAAATTTAAATGTTAATAAAAAAAATCTGTTCACAAACCTCGTATTTTTCATAAATTTCTGAAATTTAGATTCCTCGATACAAGCATCAACACGCACGAGTGAATTTAGAAGAGAAGCACATTATGACGACAAAAACGACGCTACCAAATGACAATGTAGATGTATATCACTGCTACTAGCTCTGTGATTGGTCGATCAATGCTGGAACTATGTTTCGATGAAAAACAGTTTATTATTCGAAATCAAATTGCATTTCTTCATTACATTTTTTCGACGAACGCCTCAAATGCCGTCGCAATTCTTTCGAGAGCATTAACAGCCCTTTCTTTATAGACAAGATTTTCACTTCTGGTCAATGGTGCTGGTTGAGGTCTAATTTTTAATTTTTTTATTTTTGGAGTATCTTCATATTCAACTTCTTTGTTCAGACATGTCAAAATGGTTGTTTCTTCAGGAGAGGTCGACTTGCCAGTTTCATATCCACTGACAGTAACAACTTTTTCAAATATATTTTTTGGTCCATTCACCGAAGAAGCAATATGAGGAGGACGAACATTGTGTGATTTATGAAATATGGCATCAAGTTCTTCAAAAAAATTGCTGTGTACTCTTTTTTTTCCAGTATCTCCACTGCTCATATTGTCAATTTTAGTAATGTACCGTTTTTTCAGGTACTTCAATTTATTTTCACATTGTCTAGCTGTGTATGGGACCAATTTGGCAGCAATCTTTTGCCAAACCTTTGAATTTTTACAGGTTGTTGATTTGAAGAGATGCTCAGCATCTTTAAACAATGTCAGTAACTCCAAGACATCTGCTCGTTTCCACAGTGGCCCAGTCGATGTACGCAGATCATCATTAAATTCAACAGCATGATATACTGTACTTTGTACAGGTGAGTAATCAAGGTTTACGATTTCTTCTTCATATCAAGGGTCTAGTTCTTCTTGTAGTCTAGCCTCGGATATTCGTTTCTCAAATAGTATTTGATCCTCTTTTTCAGAATCAATATTTGAAAGATTTGTTTTTGGTTGAATCGTATTACCCGGCACTTTTTTTGTATCATTTTGCGCAGGTTTCGACATACGTTCTTGCATATTTATCCGTTCTTTGCTACCATTTTTATGTATAGCTTCCATAATATTTTTTGGCATTGAAATAACGGATTTTTTATAGTTTGAGGTACTTGGTACCTCCGGTTGTCGATGTAATTCTACGTCTTGTTGTCTGTTTTGTACTTCTAGATTGGTTTGTCTAGAAGTATGAGGTAATTCGACTGTTGCTGATGAGTCACCACTGGTACCATTGGAGGGAATTGTGACGACTGCATCATTTTTATCTTTCGGCGGTAACAATTCGCTAGTAGTATCATCAGATACTACTTCATCAACAGCAGCAGTACTATTTTTCGACACAGCAGAGACATCGTTGATACTGATTAATTCTGAATCAGAATCTACTAACATATCGAGCGTGGCTGGGGTAGCTGAGTCAATTTAAACTGATTAATCTCCATTTTTGTTTATAGTGTACCGGCACCACAACAGATTGTCCGCTAAGAAAAAAAAACAAAACCTATTGAAGAGCTATTCTCTCTTTTTGACCAAGAAATGATGAAGTCTATGCTAATACTTACAATCATCTTTATGTTGAACAAGAATATGATCATCATTCATGAATGGAATTCCTGTTCTAGTATCTGACACAATATTATAATTCATTTTTATTCAATTTAGCACAAAACAAAATAAAATTTAAAATTCTCACAAAAATCAATTTGTCACATCAAACTTATGAATGTCAGTTTATTCAAAAATATTTGAATATGATAAAAAATAGTCTAGAGGTCATGGTTGACTGTTATTTGCGTTCAAAAATAAGTGGGTTGTCCACCACAACCAAGGGACAACCATTCATCACCCTAAAGTCGTTCAGAAATGGGTGTGGCCTAATGGACAACCGTTTTAATTTTCAAGTCATGTGATAGTCCACCAGGGTTGCGCACCTGTCACCCTGAGTTACATTTCTGAACGCCCTCCTGCTTTATACTATAGTCTATAGACAATTAGACGCAGTTATTAAGCTTATAGACCAGTGTTGCCAGATGTACGGCTTCGGCCGTAAATATACGGCTATTTTAGGTATAATACGGCCGTACGGCCCGAGGTTGAGCCGTACGCAAAATATACGGCTGTTAAGCTTCCACGTACGGCTTCATTTTAAAAATACGGCTTTTACCAGTTTCACCATTTTTGTAAATTTGTTTTGAAAATTTCAAGCAAATTTTCATCATTTTATTTCGTTTTTTGCGGAAGTATCGAAATATTTAATCGTGAAGACGTGAATTCTCCTATTATTTTTTATTTCGCATCAATTTATTGACTAGTTTAGATCGATATAATAATATAATACTGAATTTGTGGAAAAAAAATTTATTTAATAGAAAAGAACCAAAAAAAAAAAAAAAAAAAGTCATTGATAAGTTAGTTTTACACTTTTACAGGGGAAAACAAAAAATACTGCTCTCTGGAGCAAAATACGGCTCTTTAGAGATTTGTATACGGCAATTCTACTTTCAGCATCTGGCAACACTGTTATAGACAGTTCGTAATCGGTTTCCTGTTCCATATAAGAACAAGGCGGGCCAGGCTCACCTCAGCCTATTCATCGGAGAAAAGCAAAGTAATAAGTCATTTCCCTGTAAAATTATAACACATTACTCAAAATGAAAACAACTGCTGCTGCGTATGAATCATCTTTTCCCCCCTTGCCAATTTCGCGAGCAAAAACCAGTCCTGCTAGTGAAGTGATTATATATTATAACAACTTGATAAAATGATAAGAGTTTGTCGAGTTGGTTTTCGTTTAATCGTTAATCGTTAACCGAATATTGAATATTTTTGATATTTCTGTTGTGATGAACTATGTTGTGATGAACTAACGACAGCGTAGACTTTGAAGCTAATTAATTTTTGATTGTTGAATTGTATTCGGGAAATTTTTTCAATTTCTGATAAGTTTCTGAAAATGGCTTACTTCTCTTCACCTGTTCCAAGCCGTGAATTTTTGTGGGATGTGTTTCAACGGTATGTATCTGAAAATCGTCACGAATAAGTTTTCGTTTTGTACCCTTCAATTCATATCAATTTTCAACCACTATTACTTATCCATGTTGTAGGGTTGACCAAGATCGTAGTGGTTTCATCACTGCTAATGAACTGCAAAAAGCGCTATCAAATGGCACCTGGACACCATTCAATCCGGAAACAGTGCGTTTAATGATTGGTATGATGGTATTACTGTACTATATGTTTGAAATTTTAATTTATTTTACCTGTTCGTCGTCTTGATTTAGGAATGTTTGACAAGCACGGTCGAGGCGCCATTAATTTTGACGATTTCGGTGCTTTGTGGAAGTACGTGACCGACTGGCAGGCATGTTTTCGTTCATTCGATCGAGATAATTCTGGAAATATCGACGTGAATGAACTGAAATCTGCCCTGACAGCTTTCGGTTATCGATTGTCGGACAATTTAGTTTCACAAATGTTTCGCAAATTTGACAGATTCGGCAAAGGAACGATTTTGTTCGATGATTTCATTCAGTGTTGTATTGTGCTCCACGTAAGTTTGATTCGTTGCTGTATTCGTAGGTACTGGTGAAAAGCGAGATAATTTTTGAAACTTAATTTTGATGCTTACTGTCACGTAGAGATCACTTTCAATTTATATTTCAACGTGACGTATTGAAAGAGAAGTTAATTTTCTGTGATTGTTATTCTTCATTTTCAGACTTTAACGTCATCATTTCGTCAATTCGATACAGATCAAGATGGTGTCATTACCATACACTACGAACAATTCTTGAATATGGTGTTCAGTCTCAAAATTTGAGTTCGTTTACTTTACTTTTTTCCGCCTTCTGTAAAATGTATACATATATTTATCTATTATACTGCGTTATCTATTATTACCTTATTCTCGTTAATTTGAAGTTCATTCATATTCTTTTTATTTTTTATTCTGGAAAATTAAATTGTTGTTTCATCTGAAATTTTCAGTTTTTTCATTGTAATTATTTTTATAATTATGTTTGTTGAGTATTATAGCTGGTTTCGTTTCGACCGAGTGATGCAGTCGTATGCTTGTTCGTGATGACCCTTTAAAGGGACGACTACTGGAGCTTAATGCTGCTTTCTGGGAGAAAAAATTGACTTGACCTTCCTTTTTCGAGTGATTTAATCTAATACTCTTTCTTCTCTTTGCATTATCTGCATATCAATGAAAATTGAGCGTGTGTTCATACTTGTATTAAGAAGTTCGGGTGTGGTATTCGGTCGAGCTAAGGCTTATCACAAAGTATCAAATATGAATGTGAAACAAAAATTGGCACTACTTTGACGATCAGAATTGCTTCGCTCCTGAGATAGTAACAGTTTTCAGTCTCATTTTTATCTACTAAGAAATTCGTGTTTATTGTGATTTCTGAATTAATAATTATAATTCATTCATTTAGTTCAATTATTTACGAAAAATTTATTACTGGGAATGGGTCCGAATGCGGGCATGCTAATTTGAATCTGATACTTAAGGAGTGCGAATAACAGCTTCAAAAATGGTGCCGTTTTTTGTAACAACGTTTAAATGAACGTTTTCTTATTATATTTAAAACATTGTCGGAAAAACATGAGCAGAAATCATTTTCTCAAAAACCTCATACTGAAAAAAAAAAAAATTTAAAAACGGCAGTGCGTAATTTCTTGTCTGTTTTTTCTTTTGTTGATTCTTGAAGTTATGAATCTCCGTTTCTATCTTCACATATTATTAATAAATATTAAAGGATAAAATCGGTTGAAAATACTCACTCCCGAACCACTCAGCGGATTTGCATGAGATTTTTCAGAAAAAATTGTGTTATTTCAAGGAAGGTTTATTGGTATAAAGGAAGTCCTTAGCCCCCCAGGAAACAAATTTACCAATTTTCACAATTTGTAAAAACAAAAAACGGACAAAATATTTCTTGAACCAAATGAAAAGTAATAGAAAAGAGAATTGAAACAGAATTCCCCTCTCTTTTTTCGTCGTCTGACGACAGCTGTTAGTGAGGTGTATATAATTTTCTCTGTCTTATTTTGTTGTTTTTTTTTTCATCGGGGTTCATTCGGGTCTATAAAAAAGGGATTAAAATAATCATTAGACAATGCGCCATTGAAACTGTGGAAAAAAGCACATATTTCAATAAAATTACAATTAATTTTAGATTTCTTTGCTGGCTGGCGCTAGAGACGTAAACCATAAAAAAATTGGTATCATTCCAAAGTTATTTTACTACTTTTCTTGGATTCTTTTACAAAGTTAAGGGGACATTTCATTCTACAGCTGATGATACGTTTATTTCTTCGCATCTGTGAACATGTTGACCCCATTTCTAACTAATAGATGAACCGGTTGTTTCTAGATATTTCAAAAATTTTAATGGTCATTAAAAATGTTATTCAGTCCTTGGATTTTTATTTTTTGAATTAATTTGGGAGCTTGAACCATCGAAGTTCTCTCGACAGAAAAGCTGAAAAGCAGAAACTTTTCACTGTTGACCTGAAAGACAACTGTTACGAGTTTGCTTCACGAAAACACCATTGTAACGGATTTTTGATAGGGGCACACCTCACATTGTTACAGGAATCCCAAGTCCTTACGAGAATACAAGATATTTCAAAACTGTAATCAATAGTGACAGAAGTACATTCATCATCAGTTTTCAAGTTACCAGTTCAACAGCGTCCTTTGCATAAAAAAGCAGAATGACCAAATTCATCCTACTTTATCTACATTTTGAGAATCCTCAAAAACAAATATAATCCCAAAATTTTACACGCTAAATTTCGCAAATATTTTATTGTTATACACAATTTACCAACTCATTACGTACAAATTAGTAAAATTTTATAAAAGTTTATTTAGGCTTAAAAATTCGGTTAAACATACGGGTCCTTAAAATAGGGGAACAAATATTTTTGTAAAAATTTCAACATTAAAACACGAAAAACACCAGTCTAAAAGAATACACATGAATAAAAATATAACAAAGACGTGACTAGCAATTGAATGATTTTCCAACGAGACTCTGTCAATAAATCCAATTCAAAACACACAATCGGTCTTCAAGTCTCACGACTGGAGTTAATTTTATTACTTACAATAGGTTAAAATTCACGTGAATTAATTATCCCCACAGAACTACACTAGGGCCAATATCAACTCCAACTATCAAATTATTTGGATTAAATCAAGACAACTGCCAACACTCACTAATGGTTTCATAACTTTCAAAAATAATAAATAAAAAATTGTCCAAATAACAAAAAAGTGAATAACCTTTAGTGTAAAAAAAAAATTAGCATTCTAACTTGTAAGGTAATGTTTCTGAATCCACCTTAAGCAGTTCTCATTTTCTTTGTACGTACACAAGAGCCGATATCGGTTGTTTCTTTCCATGGACATAAATATTGTAAATGCACATCTTTAGATAAGTAACCGAACATGACGCTTAGAATAGCTACGCCATATCCAGTTGCGCGTTCTCCCTGCAAACAAAATGTAAATTTACTAAATAAGGTGAACGATGTGAAAACCTTGAATAGTTTTCGCATAATATGGTTTCGAGTTGACTTTTTTGTTTTCTTTTCCGACGAAGCCTTACACAAGAAAAATACAAAATTTAGTGAGCTTCGACTAAAAATTTAATTTAAAGCAACAATCTCCATAACATGTATTTTTTAAATACAAGAGCACAATGAAAAATTGACGCAACTGAGGTGTCTTCAAGATTAGACCTTCGGTGGTTCTTAAAATATTCCGTTTTTGGGAGGGGGATTCGCTGGAGTCAAAATCAAAAATATCAACGCAAACAAAAGAGCTAATTAACTAAAACTATAAAAAGGATATATGTTCCATCCCGCTTTTGTAGACAATTCAGTTTGTCTACAAAAACGTGTCGAACAAATATAGACAACTATTATTCCTAATTCTTAGAATAATAGCCATCTATATGATACCTAGCTTCTCACGGACAAACACCACCAAATATGCTGACAGTAAAGAGTCATCATATCTGGCAGATGTTCCATGTCACGCCACTTTTTTTGTCGGCCATTTTTAAAATATAACAATGAAACCGAAGGTGATGTCTTGTCTTCCTTTTGAAAACGAATTCATTCCTGAATTAGCAGTCGTGTAGAAACATTAAGGTCCATACTCGATGTTATGGATATCAGGTTTCAATTATATTAAGTATAAGTAATAAGTAAAGATTTAAAGTGTTTGTAATAATTTGAAGTTTGAATTTAATAAAAGATAATAAATAGAAATTATCTTATTTGTTGAAATAATTCTAAACGTAGAATTATCTTCGCAACAATATATTTTTAATAAAACAGTATCAATCAATCTCAGCCACCTCAGTGAGATACATCCAATGCGTCGCAAAAATTTCTAGTTGTTAACTCTGATAAATTTATGATCGATATGAACAAAAGGAGATGGTTATAGATTCAGAACAAAGCGCATAACTCACCAGATACGATACACCAGCAATATCTACGTGAATCCACGAAATTTTAGCATCGAAACCCAAATGCGCAGCAACAAACAGTCCAGCACACGACGATAATGCGTTTGTTCGGTCCTGTAATAAGGGAAAATAATCGAATCACGTGAACTGTAGGGAATTGAGAGTTATGCGAAAAAGACGCCCACTAACAGCACAAGAATTCTTCATATCAGCAACCGCAGATGTAAATTCGTTGAAATATAATTCCGGACAGTACGGAATTGGAAACGCAAGATCACCACTTTCAAGACCTGCCTGCACAGCCAACTGTTCCCATTTTTGATAGTTTGACATGACAGCCGCATGATACTTTCCAGTGCTCACGGACTAAACCAATAGGAAAATATAAACAAAAAATTTTTATGATTTAAAAACAAAAACTCTGGTTCAATCATGTGAAACAATTCTCAATACCTGTGCTCCAGTCAGTGTCGCCATATCTAATATTACGTTAGCTTTTAGATTTAATTGAGCATAGGAAACACCGTCAGCCAACACTAATCGTCCTTCGGCATCAGTGTTATTTATCTCTACAGTTCTGTAACAATGATAATTTTTAAAGGTGTACTGACAGACGACAATGGAATGTTTATGAATTTATTACTCGAAACAATACTTGATGCCTCCAACGAATATGGCACTTGACGTATATATATATTTAAAATTTCAAATAAAATAACCTGATTTAGTAACTGTAATGAGCGTCACAAAGATTTAAAGGGAGCTTCGCTTTCGCTCAAGTCAAAAAATTCTTTTTGCAATATATATGAGTACGTACCTACATTTTTAAAAACAAATTTATCGGTCATTACCCAGTTTGTTTACAAACGGGGTAATTAAACTGACCTCGCAAAAAGGTTAGAGGTGGGGATGATGAAAATTATCCGTCCAGTTTTCCACTTTCACCTAATTTTTTTTTTGTATATATGTATATACAGTATACGTATCACCTAAAATTTGTGTTCGCAGTTTTGAGAGAACTTCCAGAAAGAGAGAGCTGAACTTTGCACGAGAGCTAGTCTCTATAAGACAAAGTCTGATAAAAAAGTTTGGCTCAGCAGTTTTAGAAAAAACTGGAGAATAAAATATTCCTGAAAAAGTAGTACAAAAGGGCTTGTGCTGAAATTTTCAAGATAGAATGTCGCTTTGTAGTTGGAAGTTTGGTAGAAGTCAAGTGCCTATTAGTTCAGTAGTTTTTAAAAAAACTAGAAAAGAAATAATTGCTGGAGTAAACTTTGCATTCATGGTTTTAAAAAACTACGAAAGAGATAAGGTTAACGTTTTCATGCAATGTACTCCTGATATGTATAGAACCAAGTCTGATACGAGATTGATGCCTATTAATTCAATAGTTTTCGAGAAAAATAACAAAAAAAAATTTCTGGACACAAACAAGTCGTCTGTGTTGCTTGAAGTATCTTCTTTGTATTTGCGGCGCAATGGGTTACGAGATTCATTTCTGCATTGCATTAATTTAGGTAATACGTTTGGGTTAAAAAGGAATTTTTAAAAGATAAGCTTTTTTTTGGGGCTTTAGCTTTATGCAAAATTAACATTATTTCGTTGCGGAAGGTTGGCAGCAGTATTAGTATATTTCAAAATTGCAGTAGATGGTAGAATAAAACTTACAATAAGTTTTTTTTTTGTTTTAAATTGCAGATTAAAAATGGTAACTGGTTGTTCTGCAAAAGTACTGCTGCACTGGAGTTATTTAATGGTTAGTCTTATTCCTCTTTCTATGACACACTGGTCAATTGACTTGAATACAATTCACAAATAAATTTCAATGTTTTTCGAAGATTTCACTATTTTCAATATGTAATTTTGGAATAATGAGATAAATAAATCCGAGAATAAACGTTGCAGAAGGAAAATGAACCAAACTCCTCAATAAAAAAATTTCGAAGTTTAAAAAATAAAAAAACTAGCGCAGCAAGTCACGAAAATATAAGTTTTCTAAACCAAAAAAAAATCGAAATAAATATATAAAATAAGAAAATTAAAACATTAAAAATGTATTTTCCAGAATGCTAGGTGAAAATTACGTTTAATGAATGGTCAATAAAATTTAAAATTAATAGTATTGTGAGATTATAAAATACGCAAGCAAGTTATTGAATAAGTTTACGTTAAAAACAAATTTTTAAAAGATAAGCTTTTATTATTTTGTTTTGACTTTAGCTTCATGCAAAATAAATATTATTTCGTTGCGGAAGGTTGGTTGGAGTATTGATATATTTTAAAATCACAGTAGTGAGTAGAATAAAAGCTTATAAAGATTACTCAGCAAACAAAATAACAGTAAGCCTGCCTTTAACCCAGGTTTTTTGTTTTATCTGAGATTATTTACTTTTCTTAGCAATAGCTGAGAAGTTTTTCAAATCACTTCTACGCATGAAACATCCAGCTGATTGAAACCAAATATTGTAGAATAATAGAATATAATATATTCAAAATGTGTACCAAATTTTGTGAATATTACTACAAAATTATGCATTTTAGAACCATATAAGCTCCAAAAATGCAACATAATGGGATGTAGAACGCACCATCCAACCAATCTGAATTAAAAACAAAAGTTTTCATCTCAGTCTATATCCAAATAAGTGTACCAAATTCCATGACTACTTGTGCCCAACACGGAGTTAATTCAGAATATGTGTGTATCATTATAACAAATGTAAAGGAAAAAAACTCTAAGTCGAAATTATTTTGATAAAATTATTTCGCTTTTATTCATTCTAGATTTTATGCTCATGCGCCAACTATTAAGCAACAAAATATTTTGTATCTATCGAAACAATTAATTCTACAGTTTTATCCAACTATGCCAGCAAAAATCTACAGCTGGCATAAGATGAAGCTCCGAGAAGTAGTGCTTTAAGGCTTGTATATCACTAAAAGCTACATTGTTAAATAATGCTGTAACTGGGTTTTTGCTCAGTTGCATTGCAGAGTGATATGGCCAAATATGAATCCGTATCAATAGTTTCATAAAACATATTTTGAAAGAATGAATAAAGAAACATAGAATAAAGAAAATTTGATGTTAAAGAAAAAAGAACAATCAATATTCAATAATCATTTCATAATATTCATGAAATTATGAACATAAACTTTTTATGATTCAATTCTACTTAAAAAAGAAAACTACTGATAGTAATTTTGGCTAGAGTAAATTAGTAAATGATTAAATCTACTATTTAGTCACAACTCACTAGTTCACAACACAACACAATCACATCTACACAAGTTCAAATCACATCACATCACCTTTATCATTTAATACATTTATTTATTAATTTATCATTTATTCATCAATTCATTATTCAATTATTATCATTTATCAATTATCAGTTCATTACATAAACGAATATCTTACAACGTTCCAAAAAATAATAGAGGAAACAAAATATATTAACACTTCGCGCAAAATGCTACCAAAAATAATTGAAGAAGTAATAAAATACTAATTTTAATGGGGTTTTCAGCACTTTATGCAAAAACTCTAATAAACATACAGGCATCCGAAATTATTAATGGGAAATTATTTTCCAAATTCTACGCACATATGCCAACTATAAATATTTCCTTGTTTCTATCAAAATAACGAACTGATCAGCGTTATTAGGTTAGCGTAAGTCAAAGCACCATTTTAGTGCTTTTACATAAACAAGATTCATCTGTTACCAATAAATTTGCGAGAACAGAATTCGCAGTTACTAAACATTTCTTTTTTCTGCTCCTCAGTATTCCAATACCCTTGAAGATTTAGCCCTATTTCAAAATATTTTTCAAAGCTCGATTAAGCTCAAACAAAATCTTAAATAGAAAAAACTAGTAGTTTTGGCACACCTGCGGATCAAAAGCTTTCGTTTGACATGTAGAAATAATATATACTTTAATGGTCCCGTTAATAGACAATAGGAAGAACAAATTACTATTAATATAGTGATGTAAAAATTCCAGAAAATAGTACCAAAAGTGTCCTGGGACCATAAGACAAAAAACAAACCCACTCTCCACCCTGAATCTCAATACCAGATTGATTACAATATGTAGATCTTCGAAAACCTACATAAAACTTACAAGTGAAACGAAAAAAAAAAAAATTGTCACAAGACCTACTAAGTGGCCCTGACCAAAGGAACCAACTTCGAAAAAATAGGATATGATAGGTTGAGTAGAAATCCATAAAAAATGAACAAGAAATTTGAACTCGGTGCCTCAAAATGCAAGCGCATTAATATGTGGCACAGTCAGTAGTTCGAAAATGGCAAATGCACTAATTTTAAATCATTGGAGATGAAGGAAGAATTTATCAATAGAAAAAAAGTTCTAAATTTGAACTTGGAGCAGTTCAAAACTTTTCACAAATGTTCAAGGGAGCTCAGTAGTGATCTAAAAATTTTTTAATACCACATTTATAAGGTAAACTTTGCATAATTAAGTCAGACAGTTACCGGCCAGAATATAAGGTATGAATATCATCCGGTTTTGTTGCACGAGGCCCAATAGCGTTTTCAGCTAAACAAAATATGGCGTGCAAAGTTTGCGAAAATCCTCGCTTTACGGTGGCGTAAAAAGCACCTAAAATGGCAGCAGCTCCTCCGCAATCGCGTTTCATTCCTGGCATCGCGGTCTGATTCAGAAATAATCATATTTAAAAAAAAAAGCAATAAAAAACAAACCGAACCATCAACGATACTGCTACGTACCCGTCCTTTGATACATAATCCACCGGTATCGTACACGATACCTTTGCCGACCCAAGCGATGATATCTTTGGAGTCTGGCACAATATACGATAAAATGACCAAAGCAGGTGGTACATCAGCTGCGTTACCAACTCCATAAATGCCACCAAAACCACGTTCTTTCAGCTCCGCTCCACGAATTATCGTAGGAACAATTTTCAGTTCTTTTCCCACAGTTTTAATTTCCTAAAAATAATGGAATTACCGTGAAGCTGCATTAAAATAAATTTTGAGCATTCTCTCTTAATCGGTTAAAAATTGAAGGGTAACGAGGTACCAACATATATTATATAGCATCCTAAGAACTGAATTTTATTCAACTAAATATTAAGAACCATCATATCAAAATCCAGAGTCAACACCAGAAATAGGTGTGAAAAAATGAAAATGAAAAAGCGATCGAAAATTTCAAAACTACAATAAATTTGTCTAGAACTCGTTATTCGGTCGTTCTCAACCATACGAAAAACTATTTCAGTTTAAAAACCAAGCCACAAACCATACTGAGTTGAACAATCCAATATTTCTGAATTTTCATCAGAACTGGAGAAGTGAAAAAAAAAAAGTTGAGACAAATCCACTCATTACAAGTACACAGCCTCTAGCTTTTTCTAACTTCAAACATAAAAAAAGGACGCAAATTACCTCAATGAAATGATTCACATTCATTTCGTTGCAAGGTGTATCGACAATACGAGCTGCAAGTTGAATACCATGAGCAGCAGCATCCAGCGTTTCACTAATATTTTCCAATTCTCGATGGTCAGTAATAGGGCAATTTGGATTACAAAAATTGAGCACTTTGTTATTATGAACAACTAGGAATTCTACATTCACCGATAACTTATCTGCTTTATTCACTTCATCTCCATTAATACATGTTTTCCTCGAATATAATGGAAAGGCTCGCACAATGGCACACCCAGAGGCAAATATATCCTTTTTTTCACAGACTATCTGAAAATACGAATTTTTTCGACACATCACAACTATGTTAATAATAGTGAATTCGAAACTAGATGGATTTCTAGAATAACGTACCACAACGGACAGATTTTGATTACAAGTCCATGTTTTAACAATTTTTGTGAGTAAATGCGGTTGAGCAGAAGAATTGTAATGCGTTGCGTTATCAAGAAAGGAGGCAACAGCTATCATATTCACATACAATGAGCAAATATCTGACGGATTTGGACGAAGATTTCGTACAGCTAAATCGAAAACCTATAAAACAAGAAATTATATTATGTAGCTGAATTACAAATGAACACAATAATTTCTATTAACTGTATCCTCACTTCTTTGGTAACATGAGGCTGTAGTTTTACTAAAAGGTCTTCGTATTGAACGCATTTCAATAATTTGATATTTCCAACAATCAAACAAGGATTTTTCAAAGTAGTAATTGCGTTTAAACCCAACGAAAAACTGAATTTCAAATTCGACGTCATTCTGATGAAGTGATGTTCAATTCTTTCCTGAAATGACAAGTTCACCAACACTGAATGGTTATCATAAACATAACGACAGAAACAATCATTAGATACAACTTACACTGGTTCAAAGTCTCAAATTTCTGATAAATATTCGCTGAAGAGTGTAACATAGTCTTGAAATGTAGTACGATATTCGACGCTATTATAGCGACCAATAATTGGGCAGTCGTCTTCAAATAAAAACCTACGAGACGATCAACAATAAAACGAACTGAAACTTTCAAGTAAAGTACTGAAGTGAATTTAAGCAAATCAAACGATTAAAGGTAAAATAATACGTTACGACCAAAAGAACCTTATGATTTATGAACCAAACTATTAAACCATGAAGCAGAAAATTAAGATACATTAAACTGACGTTTCGGTTGCACAGTCCAATGTCTTCACTGCTGTTCTTTAGCTACACTTGTACACGATAAGGAGATAAGATATTCTAAAAAGTTATAGAACAAAGCGCTCTGCGCCAGCTGCCGAGCAAGCACTAGCAAGCGCAAGAAGGCGATAGAACAGTGTTGCCAAAAAAGGAGCGTAAATCAGTATAGCCAAATTTAATAATTAAAATAATCAGCATTCCCAAATTCCCGAAGTAAAACTGACGAAATATTTAACGTTTGTTTGGGAGAGAAGTAAAACATCAAATCTAGCTTGAATGACGGAAAAATTTACTATGAAACAAAATATTGGTAGCCCTAATATTAGAAAACAACTAGGACATTGAAAAAAAATTTCGAGAAACATAATTTCAAAAATTCATGTTGGGGCAAGTATTTACGATCTTAACTTTGATCCCAGTTTTTATTAGACGACGCTTCTGCCCTTCCGGCTTCCAGTTTAATGCAGATTATTGATGTGATTTAGTCCGAAGAATTTAACGCGTGTCCATTAGTCAGTGTTACAATAATTTGATAATTTCAATGCATCGCCTGACTCGAAGGAGGGGCGGTGTGTGTGTGTAATCGATCAATTTTTACACCACGCCCAAAAAAATTAAAATTTCAACGAAACAAAGCCAGAAAAAAGGTCGCTTGATGATTTGAAAACGAGAAAAAAGAAAAAAAATATTCATCTCGTCTTCTTTTAATTTTTACAATAGTAGATCAATTTTTATAAGAGCTGTAGTAAAAGGGTGGTGTGACGTACTCCATTCCCAGCTTGACTTGTTACAGAGGCAGGTAATGCTGTATTATGTGACTGAAGAATTATTGCTCATAGGACTGGAAAATTAAGATATAGAACATGCTTATTTTAGTCTATTTTCCAAAGGAAAATACAACTATTGTATTCAGTGTAGTGGTGGGACCTGTGAGCGGGACCTATGAAAAAGTGGCGATCCTGAATCGTAGATCGCGAATATGTTGGTGATTCAAATTTTTCAGTACACAATATATATACTATATATTTCCACTTTTGGCTCATTTTGGCACTTTTTGGGAGTCTAAGGAGCCTCCGCTGTTTGACCTATGACAACGAAACTTTGGATAGTGTTATAAACTTTCAAACTTCCATGGGCTACACATTCGTGTTATAATTTTTTAAATTCATCTGCTAGTTTCAGAGGAAGTGGTTTTCAAAGTGTTGCAAACCCACCATGTTGTCATCATGATAACTCCCGTGAATTAAAAGATTTTGGCTTGAAATTTTTGTGGCAGTTGGAAACTATTACGGACTGACTTTGTATTGAATCTGAGTGAAAGTGGTCCAATGGTTTTCGAATGGCAGCCATTACAAAATTACACACTTACCGGGGTTGATATGTGGCAGAGATATTTTGATGTGTGAATATCTTAGTGGTAGCCGGTAGGGACTAAACGCTTCGAGAATTTACATATGATAGAGATGACACAAAAGTGGTTTTTATGTCGCACCAATGGATAGCGCTACCGGGACCAGGTCTTTTGCTTTCTAAAAATCTGATTGGAAGAAAAATCACCACCTGCATTTGTTTATAAACACCGGTGTACAAATTACTCAATTCAGGAGAAGCTGATTATTATGATTGATCGATGTTGATGGATTTGGAGGTAATTTGTACGCCAGTGTACACATGCTTGGTGTGGATGTTAATGACAATCGATTCCTTTGTAAAACAGCAGCATGCCGTCTCCATCATATATGTATCTTCGAAGGACTAAACAAAAATTACAATCATCGGATTCATGCTGCTGTAACTCTTAGAATAGTAACTCTTACAATATTGTAATTCTCCTTTGTGCATGTTACATGATGTGTATGTTTGTGGCTGTGTGTATGTGCAACTCGTTGCGCACACACAAAACCACAATATTATTACGTTTAAACATCAATCGTTCATGAGTATGCCTCAGCGGAACTCATTCTTGTTTTGATTAAATTGCGTAAGGGAGCCGAAGTTCATCAAAAAATCATTAATTTTACTTATTTACTTTCTTGATTAATTTGAATGAGTTATTCATTACAAGCTTTTATTCTATTTTTTACTGCGATTTTAAAATATACTAATACTGTAGCCAACCTGCTATAATAAAATAATGTTTACTTCGCATGAAGCGTAAGTAAAAAAAAAATAGAAGCTTATCTTTTAAAAGTCGCTTCTAACATAAACTTATTTCTGAAGTGAACTTAGAAGATTAATTTCATTTTTTTCTCTACCTTTTTTCTCGTTTCACTCTCCTTAATAATTGAAATAAATCAGTCGATACAAAACATGTTTATACAATGAAAACTTTTAGGAATCATAATTCGGAATAATTTCTTAGTACCTTCCATAAGTATATTATCTAAACCACTTAGGTATTAAAAAAGAGTCAAAAATTTAGCCTTTATTTTCAGTTTATTCTAACGAGAATGTCTTCAATTCGATAATGTGATTTCAAATTTGATTTTCATAAGAAGAAGAAATGAACTTATAGGTATCGGCAAGGGCAATTACTAACAAATAGTACCTGCTAACGTAAACAAAAAAAACATATTAGGCTGTTTGAACATTGGTTCCCAAATTTAAATATTAAAATAACAAATTTTCTTTAATGGTTCTTGATATGATGAAAAATTACGGCGACAGAAAATTATGCAACTTGCATGGCATTCAGGTAGGTACCTATTTGATTAGTAAGTAGCTTGTTTCCTCTATTTTACTTGCTTTCGAAATAATAGGAAGAATGCGAGCATAAAAAATGAAAATTTTGAAAATATAGAGTTTACCAGCGATGTATTCGAAAATTAAACATGTCCAGGTCGTAGCTATTTTGATTTTGATTAGTGGATCCATACAAAATTTTCTGTTTGCCTACGTCGTTGATTGAATGTGTATAAATGTAGTATATAATATGTATAGTCAATGGTCTACGTCAATTTATTTACTTGTCATAAGTACAGGCGGATACATGCAGCCTCTATGAACACAGGAGGCGAATTTGAGTTGAATAAAAGAAAATCCGGATTTTAAGAAGCTGGGGATGATTCTAAGTAGAAATAAACAAGATCTTCGATAATATTTTTCTCTTTTTTTCCACATTTTTGTTTAAAACCGCGGAGGAAAGGGGCTATCACCCCTACACCCCTCTGGTATCCTTCAACGCTACTAATGAAATTTGTCCCACACGCCTATCCAAAAGGTCGAATTTTCAAAAATTTGCCAAAATTTTTTTTTTTCGTTTTTTCACTTTTTTTTAAAGACTAAAAAATACCATTTTTTTTTTTTTAAATTTAATACTAAATACTTCACACTTGTATATTATGAAAAAATCTAAACAAACTTTTTCAACTTTCAACAAATGAGCTGTAATTTCTTAATCAGTGCAGAAACTTTGTAACCCTAACCAGCTTTTTGGTTCACGCGCTGTACTCGATAATAAGCTTCGTAGACATTGTACCGCAATCATCAACAACTGGCGATAGGAAATTTTTATAACACATAGATAGGTACCCAAAACGATATATTAAGCTCTTTATCATGAATAATTTAATATTAAATTACTTTGTCTTCCATTTAACGTCAGAAAAAAAAAAAAAACATTTCAATTTACCTTAACTCACTTTAAAGCGTCTTTTAGTTACCACTAAAAAATATAAAAAAATTTCATCTTAAACGCAAATACGGTAGATATCAACCCAGGTATTTATACGCACAATAAATTGTAAATACTACAATATACTTATAAGATAATTAAAATACTCGCAGTGTTAAGACTCGTATCACCATGTAATGTAGGTGTGATTCGTCAAAAATAAAGAGAAATCAATGGTACGTAATGAAAAGCAATTGCTAAGCGTCGCATTTACACTCTATTATTATACACATATTCAGATTGTTTAATTGTATTTGTAAATATTTTCATGTCTTCTACATTCGGCCACACTGCAATTACAAAATCTTCAATATCGCATTCGTTGACTCCACGCTGTATTCTGAAATATCCGCTTTCTCCCCACCATTCTCCCCATGAATTTGCAACAATCTGTAAACGAGAGCGATAACAATATGTGATATTAAAAGATTACAATTTTTTGTCGTGTTTTCGGTTTAAAGGTCAACTAGTATGGGACACTTTTTTCTAAAAATCTGCAATAAAAATTTTTTCATCGCATGTGCCACCGTACAGAAACACGCATATTTTTCTATACCTACTTATATACAAAACATATTATAGGTGGGTGAAAAAAAGTCCTCTTAATTTTGTCTGAGTCAGTAAAATTCCAAACAAATGTCGGTACAGGCACAAGGTACGTCTCGAAACACATCTCCTGGTACCTATAAACTAAGGCTAAATGGAAATTACCATGATTTTTTGCTAACCATGCTCTTGTTTTTGAAAATAATGAGAGTGAAATTATTATTCTTTTTTTGTGCATACATATACGCATAATTTATTGCCTACAGAATTTTTACGTCTTCAAAATTTTAAAGATTTACGTCTCTATCGCTCGTTCCTCACATTAATTTTTTCAGTATCGTAGATTTTCGAATTAAAATTTAATTGTTCTCCATTACGATATCGTACTTTCGCTGATTTAAGCAAATACGGATTTATTCTCCGATCCCATATAATATCGGGTTCCCTTAGGCTTACTTTATTTTTTTTTAATTTATGTTTTTGGACGAAGAGGAGAATTATTTCATTTTACAGACACAAGTTTTGGGAGTTCCATTCTCAGAATAATGATATTATAATATTACAACAATAATTCGTACCCAATATTTTATAAGTTGATAATTCACCACCTCTTCACCCCAACCAATTATACGCACTGAATGATATCCGGAACGATCACTTGGGGATAAATTAGTACACCTAAAAATACCGCTGCGGTATGAAAAGAATTCTTTGGTCACTTTCATGGTAGCTGTAACAGAAAAATATCACTTTTCAATATAAAAGCCTTAATGTAGGCCTATATATATTATTAAAAAAAAGCAGGACTGAAGGCAGAACTTTCGAAGCTTCATTTAAATTTGTTATTCTTCCTCTCAAAGGTATCTATGTAACCTGTACGATTTTCAGTTTGGTTTCCAGTGAAAAAAATTATTATATATTCTCATCTGGAGAGTTGCGGCCAAGTGTTGTTGATGTAGGTATTGAAGAGGAAAAATTGAATATTAATCACACCACGTATCAAAGGCATGACTCCCGATCGGTGAGCAAATAGGACTATCAGAGCTTACAAGTACTCAGTCAACCAATAAATAAAATGAGCTTAAGAACAAGAAGTT
Organism: Ericerus pela; assembly: GCA_011428145.1. NCBI lineage: Eukaryota > Metazoa > Arthropoda > Insecta > Hemiptera > Coccidae > Ericerus > Ericerus pela. The sequence continues at coordinate 1,052,394 of WOFM01000025.1, forward strand.
TGAGCCATTAGAAGTCGAGAAAAATGAAGAAGAAGATGAGATCGTAATGATATATATAGGTCTATATCAAATTGGTTCAATTTAATGTTATCAGTAAACTTTTACCTAAAGAAAACCAATGATAAGGCTCAAAAACAGTGAATTCGTGAAGACTAGTACTTAGTTTTAATTTGTTGTCTCTAGGATAAGGTTTGCTGAAAACATTAAATTAAGCAAATTCGGTGCACAATTTCATCTTCCTCTTCAATTTTCTTGGCTTCTAAGAGCTCAAACTTCTTGTTCTTTGACTCATTTTATTTCTTAAAGCCTTCTCTAGAATTTCCTTTACGTCGAACAAGAAGCTATCCTTTTTTTTTAAAGACAATTACGACCAAATAGATTCGAAGCGTTTTGTATACTTATAATGCTTTTCAACAGTTATGATTGGGTTTGTGGAAGAGGGATATCTGGCCTCACTGAACGCGGTACAAAACGTAACGTATTGTCTCTCTAGTAAGTATATAATTCATATGCTTGTTGGGACAGGTATCTTTATATCAACGTGCCAGTTCTAACAAACGAGTAATCTATAAAATACTGATTTTTTGGTTTTAACGTGTTTTATACGAGAATAACACGCCGGTTGAATAAGAAATACCACATAAGCATACGATCAATAGTTTTCAGTCTAACATCACAATTGTGCGATAAAAATACCGTGTAGCCCAATAAATCTGTAGAATTCAGTGAGCAATAAGACGTAAGCCAATTTTGAATGTGTGAAATATAGTATAACTCACACAAAATCAGCATAATTTGATCAGCATTGACACGTAAGCCACTCTTTAAATCGAAGGAATGAGAAATATTTAAAATTGTTATTGTTTACCAAACCCTAGACCTTTAAGTACCTATTAATAAAAAACCTCTTCCACAATATTATAGCTCACAATTTACTCGAAATAACCAATTTTTTGCTTTTCCTAAAAATTGACATTTTGGTGTTACACATTATTAGAATTAGCATATCAAAATGTGTATTTATAGATGAATAATAATATTGTACACTGTATAAACAACCCGGGTCATAGAGAGAAAATTTGATCTCAAGGAGAAAAAATTTATGGGCCCTCGAAAAAATTGAGAATTGTATCAACAGCAGATGCAGTAATAAGGATTTATCTTTGGAAAGAGTTTTATAAAACTGGAAAAGCCTATTTCGCAAACGAAGAGAGTGAAAAAAAGTTTTTAACCGTTTTTCAGCAGATATTCGATGAAAATCTACATTTTTTTTTTTTGGTGAATATTGGGTCCCTAAAAATTCCGGGCCCAGGGGAATCTCCCCTTCACCTCCCCTCCTGTCAGGCCTGTAATGATTAAAAATAATACCTGCACCCTTGTGGCGTGTTAGTGTTATTTGCTGATAAGAGCCTTGAAAATGAGATGATAGACGTTGTTTTCTATAGGTTTTTTTTTGGTAATTTTTGAGAATGGTATTTTTCGATAGGATTCATTTTATATGTCAATGCGAATGATTTTTTGCATTGCAATAAATTATTAGAAAATAAAATGAATATGGTACCAAGCATCTTTAACTCAAAACCAACCATAAAAAGATTAATTGAGGGTTTATTTAGTATAAATGAATTCATGTCGATTATCCCATTTTCAAAGTTTACTACAAAAATATCTGCCAGATGTCAGCCACTTTGTGTGTCAAGTCGCCAGAGACCTATTGGGAGTTTCCATCAAAGTGGCTGACATCTGGTAGATTTTTATGAAACTAAAGTAGAGGTGATGGTGTATGTTATAAACTATGTAAATCTTATGTAAGTTTTGTTTTTTCTTTGATTTTTCTTAGTTTTGTCTTGAAGGAATAAGTGTTATAACTTATTTATCTACAAATTATTGAATATATTGGTGTGGTAGCAGACACATGACCTTTTAGAGGTGCAGAAACAATATTAAAACACCAAAATGCCAAGAATTTGTTCAAACATTTGGAGAGGCTTGTTTGTTTGCAACAGATTCTGTGAATAACTTATTAACAGAATCCGTTGTAAACAAACAGACCTATTGTTGATAACATACACATACATCATCACCTCTATTTTTTTAATTGTAGCACTCCTAGCGGGTATGGAAACTCCCAATAGCTAAAGAGATGTCCAACTCTCTGTATGCGCTGTGGTACAAAAATGTGACAAAGATCTTCCACCACCATCATCATCATCATCATCATCATCATTAATAAAAAGTCAACTTTGTTTAACATTGGGCGCAGTCAAAGCTGTGCATATTTTGTAATGAAAACAGACATCTCTATACTAATACACACACACTATCAAGCTACAACACATGCGCAGTAAAGCAAACGAAGTTGAGAAATCATTTATTGTGATGATGATGGTTGAGAAGTTTGTCATATTTTTGATTACCTGTTGGAGATTTCTCTAGCTATATTTCTTTGTGAGTCGCAATTTGTCTGACAGCTAGTATGATGGAATTTGACTGTTTTGAAGGTACACAATTATTTTTCTGAACTTTTTTCTAGTTCGCCTAAAACTGCATAAAATTGACATAATTACTCATTCATTTCTAACCTTGAACTGGTCCGGATTTCGAAATTTCATACATGATTCCAGTTTCATGAGCGATCCGGTATACTGGGCCAACCCGATGGAGTTCAGCTGTTTGGGACAGTGAACTGAATGGACACATTGCCTCCTGATATTTAATCTTCGCTTTATAAACTCTGGGAATTCTGGGAACTTTGCATTTGGATTGTCGACCTTCCCAAGGATAGCATGTATCTGGAACTATGCTTTTACACAAAACATTATCGCACGATTAATTATATGTTAGAAATAAATTGACGACTATACAAGGTGTTTCATTTCAATAGATGATAATTACAGCGATCACTGTTCATAAATTATCATAAATCACCAAAAGGCCTTGATTAGATTTTTAGATGGGTTCGGATCATTTTTGATAATTATTTTGAAGAAATATCTAGATTGCATGCTATTATAACAGATTGCACAAATAAATCATGTACATATAACTAATTCAAAACAATTTCTTCTCAAATGGAGGTTAGAAATGAAATTTTTTACTGTGGCACTTTAAACAGTCTGTACATACCTACACATATAGATTAGGTTTTTTGAAACACGAATGTATGATTGATCGGATGATTAATCGCCAAAATTTTAATAGAATTTTTATCTTTATTAGAGTGAGTGAATATAAACCTTCGAAATAACATAAAGAAAGTCTTAATATTTATTTTTAAATAGGTTATTTTCCGTTCTCATGTGGTGCGGGAGATGCCATTCTTGGAGGTTCCACCGCAAACTCCAACTATGGTACAGATGTGTCCGAACATACAGGTAAATCACTGACATTGCTTCTAAATTTTCAAGTTCAAAATTATGACGTCATCAGCCCTTTTAGCTGCCCTTTAGATAATTCCTATCACCCTACATTTTTACATATTCAAATCAATAATGCAATAAATATATATATTTATATATTTATGTATTTATGTATTTATATTTTTATTTATACGTGTATTATTTGAGAAGGTAGGTACTTATCTATTTATGTATTTATTTTATTAATTAATTAATTTATTTATTTATTTCGAGGACAATCTGAGGATATTACAGGGCTCGTCAGGAAAAATACAATACTCTGGTCATCATTTTGGACTTAAAAATTTTAGCAGCTAGAAAGGATGATGTAGTAATTTGAACTTAGAAACTCTAACAGGAGGAGGGACTGACAACATCATAATTTTGATAACGATGTTATAATTTTGCTAATGGAGTCATAATCTTGGTTCGACTGTAACATTTTTTTTGTTCCATTTTTTCTGTTACATTTTTGAAGTGAAACTTCCTTGTGCTGAGTAGTAATACTAAAACGGTCATTTAATGAAGCCTGTGAAACAAAAAAATGTTATCGCTGACCCTCCTTATGAACGCTAGGCTCGTTCAACTCAATTTGAATCATTTTCCTCTTTGCCTTCTTCATACATTTTCATTCATTTCGTTCTTATGTAGGGAATCAAGGTTGTGTGATTTAATTTTGACGTTGAAGTGTTCACCAATTGGTGAAAACAATTTTTTAAATTTGTATGACTTTTTCTCCATTTTAATGTTTATACAAAACAAAAAATGAAAAATCATGCTGCTAACAAAACATTTATTCGTCAAAATACAAACTTCAGCGTAATGAGTTTCCCAGTACAAACTTTTTTATATTAATTTGGCACTCCTCTTTGAAAGACATTTTCCGTCAAAAAAAATTAAAATTACCCTTCTTGTTGAAACTTTAACATTGAATCTGGGTATATTTTATTCCTTCATCAGCCCTTTATTACAGATTTTGTGGCTTGAAATGGTACAGAAAACTCAAGAAGTATAAAAATAAACATGAGGTAGTGTCATAGTGACCAAAAAGGTTTTTGGTGGAAAACATTTTATCCAGTCAATATTGCGTATTAATTAAACTTACGTCAGCATCTGTTTTCTGTTTTCCATCACCTTACATGCTCAAGAAAAATAATTCATAGATACTTCGATTTTCTTCATGAATTTTTCCCACTCATTATAACACAGAAGAACATCAAAGTTGAAAAGAAAATTTATCAATATGGTTCAATAATCTCAAAGAAAGTTTATCAATGAATTGACATTTATTACTACTACTGCAAGAAGGATGTTCGCATATCTAATGAAAAAAAATAAATAGGAATAGACCAAATTTCATAAAAATGAAATCACAGATGCGAAAAAAAATAATACGATATTGTAAGCTTATACTGTTGTTTACATCTAGATCTTCTTGTATTTCCTCATCTGGTTCTGCTTCTGAATCAGGATCAGAAATAAAAACATTAGGATTATAATCATATATAAATGATCTAGACTTAGGTCTATATGAAATATACTGTTGAACAGGAACTAAAACTTTCAGCAACGGTTGCAAAAACAAATGACAAAGACAACAAAATATTTTCATAAACATGTTACGAATAGTTTTTGTTTATATTCTGATGAAATGGGCGTAGAATTAGTAGGTATAATAATCAAGAGAAATTGATGAAGAAGTTTAATAAATTATTACAAGATCGTGGGAAAAAATATCATACATTAAGAAAGAAGAATGAAAAAATGATTTGGGGAAAAGAAGAAGCTATTTTGTTTGAATCAGCCACTCACCCTCATATCTGTAGTAATAAATTTAATAATGAAAATGAAAAAATAAAACATCACGATCATTTCACTGAAAAATTCAGAGGAGCAGCCTGCAATAAATGTAATTTAAATTTAAAAATGCCAAAATTTATTCCAATTTTAATTCATAATTTAAAATACGATTCAAAGATATTTTTACGCTGGTTGATTTTGTAATTGTTTTCAGGATTCATATAAACGTATTCATTGGAAGTTGCTTCCCAGAAGATTTATTGACGGCGTAGAAGCTATGTATGATATTACTTATAATCAAGTGAATCCTAATCCCATATTTTCCAATTTCCCGAGTGATCCAAAGGCTCGACGCATTTGACGACATGCTGAAAAATGGTATTGGTACTTGCTGAATTTATTTACTGAACCGAAAATTGTCGATGTTCACATAAAGTTGGGAGCAACATTTCTAGAAATAAAAAATATTCCAACTGGGAGATGGTTGAGTCATGGAGAATGTCAGAGATTTTTATCATTTCAATGGTCAGTTTGCATTGCAATTGGTGAAGTACATGAAATTGGAAGTTTTATAATTCATGGTGAAGAAGAGGTACAGCTTTTTTCAAAAGACTTGGATAATTTAAATTTATTTGGACCGTTGGATAATTATATAAAACCGTTGCTGAAAGTTTTAGTTCCTGTTCAACAGAATATTCCATATAGACCTAAGTCTAGATCATTTATATATGATTATAATCCTGATGTTTTTATTTCTGATCCTGATTCAGAAGCAGAACCAGATGAGGGAATATAAGAAGATCTAGATGTAAACTTAACAGAATACCTAAGTAAGATAATTTCTAAATATTATCTTTTATTAAATTTGAACTTCAGGTTATTACAAAACACATTTAAACTTTAACTTATTACTGATACTTAATAATAGTGAGACCTGATATCCACAACATCGAGTATGGACCTTAATGTTTCTACTCGACTGTCAGTTCAGGAATGAATATGTCTTCAAATAGAAGACAAGACATCACCTTTGTTTTCTTTGTTATAGATCAAAAATGGCCGACCAAAAAGGTGGCATGACATGGATCCACCAAATATGATGACTCTTATTGTCAGCATATTTGGTGGTGTTTGTCCGTGAGAAGCTAGGTACTATATAGACAGCTATTATTCCAAGAATTAGGAATAATAGTTGTCTATATTTGTTCGACACGTTTTTGTAGACGAACTGAATCGTCTACAAAAATAGGACAGAACAGATCTATTCCTATTTATTTTTTTTCATTAGATATGCGAACATCCTTCTTGCAGTAGGAGTAATAAATGTCAATTCATTGTTAAACTTTCTTTGAGATTATTGAACCATATTGATAAATTTTCTTTTCAACTTTGATGTTCTTCTGTTTTATAATATGTGGGAAAAATTCATGAAGAAAATCAATATATTTATGAATTATTTTTCTTGAGCATGTAAGGTGATGGAAAACAGAAAACAGATGCTGACGTGATTTTTAAGTAAAATTTCATAAAAATATATTCGTTGAGAAATGTTCAAAGCAATGATATTGGATTAGCGTTGAATTTTTTTACAAAAATCTAGTTTAATAAAAATGGTTAAAAAATGTGAAAATATTAGTGTGGAAACAGTGTTGAATATTACTATAAAAATCTGGTTTAGTAAAAAAAACTGATAAAAATTGATGATTGTGAGCGTTGAATCTTCATTGAATATTTTACAAAAATCTGGTTTAGTGATAATCTGAAAATATTATTATTGAATCAATGTTGAAATATTTTGATGCCAATAAAATTATTATAGATTGAAACTTCAAGAAAAACTAACTAGAAAATTTATTTATTTTTTCGAACATGATTCCAAAAAATACCTAAAATTTCATGAAAAATAGGCGTCAACTGAGGGAGAAAAAAAAGTGTCCCAGAATCAGGTATAATACATAATACTGGAGTCAAACACCTCCAAGGCTCCAAAAAAAAACTACTGATATACATGTTCTAGAACACAAAAAACATCAGAAAAATTTTTGATTGTTATGCTCACAAAATTGGTTTCTCAGATTGTAAAACCCCTACCACAAATAAATCCTGGGTATAGCATTTAAACTAGGCAAAGTTATTGATTGGTTTCTTTTTAGGTTGGCCTTAAAATAGTCAGACTGCAGCAATTTCAGCATAAAGAAGGAAAGTAACATTTTATAACTGATATGAATATATGATTGTATTTCTGCTTCATATATATGGTTATTTTATATTATAATGAGTACAGTTAGGCAAAAAATCCAAATATTATAATTTTTGATTTCAAACATTTTTTGGGGAATCTTTTTTGGAAAAAAGGGGAACACATAGAGTGGTCTAGAGGATAAGTGTATCTTTGGTGCACTGAAAGTTAATATCGCCTGACTTTCTTTCATCTTTGCTCTTTTGAACTGTGTATTGATTATTTGGATACATTCAGTAATTCTAATGCTATTCCAATTTGTCTATGGTGTAGGTACACCCAATCATAACAAAACTGTGATAGACTTTCATATAAACTAGGGCGCGTATTTGCCCTGGATTTTTCAATAGTGCTATTTTATGTGAAGAAGTGAAATCAATCAAGATGATATCTGATGGAAAATCAACACTAGATCGATACTGATTTACTATTTATTGATGATTAGAAGTTGATTCAGTTTATGGGTGGGGGATAATTCTTTGAAAATCACAGACATCTACACCATATATAACCTAGATACCTAACTTGCCTGTTTTCATTTACCTTCATTTTCCCTTACTGCACCACAACAAAGTAAACAACGATGTTGAAACTTTACACACCAAAGTGTACCCATTTATATCATACTTATACACACTCGATTCAATATATGAATACAAAATACCTTATTAAAAATTACGAGAATAGTATATTACACATCAAGGTTCAAAAGTGAGTGATTACAGCGAGGGAGTTTGCAACATGAGCTCAGTCAATGAGCAATTCACGAGCCATGTAAACTCACTTTTGAATCTTGTTGAGGAAGATATTTTATATAATTAACCAACAGAAAGCAACAAAATGTCAAAATTCTATCAAAATGATGTGTCTTTTTAAAAATTATAAAAAATGGAATAAAATATTAACCTCATCATTGTCGCAGATCTAACATTTCATTTAGAAAATGTAACCTCTACCTTAATGTAAATTGAACATGTTTCCATGTAAAAAAATGTTTAATGTTTCTATATGGAGGTGCATTTATTTTATATTGAGATTATATTCATCAATGATATGAGCTACTTTTCACACAAAAAATATCAATGTAAACATTGCTTTTCTGATCATGTATTATAGAAAATTCTTTTTTTTTTCCATGTAACAATAATTTTTTTGTATCTGGTTTCAATCTCAAAGACTAATAGAACATCCACAACAAGTATAACATCAGAACAGGCATTAAGAAACATACAACACTTGTTTGAAAATAGCCTTTTCTGCATAAGAAATGCATTGTGCGTGATTTGTTTGGCAACAGGCTAGGCAATCAACGCAACATCTCAACATTCCATTATAGGGTGAATGCTCAACATAGTGAATGTTGCAAGTTACATATCTATAGGTTTATATATGGTGTATTAATCTATGTTGAAAACACCTCGTATATAGGTTAATGCAAAATATACTTATTCAACGATTGAATGACATCAGCGATTTACACTGGGTTTAGATTGGTGATGCGTAAGCTGGTGTAAATCGACCAGTTTGCGATAGGGTAGGACAGAAAACTCCACCAACCCCCAAAACAAACACGTTTTTTAAGAACTAGTGAATATCGGTGAAAGTCAGACAGTGAGTCAAATACAGCTGTTATTAGTTGACGAATAAAAAAATAAATACCCGTATCTTCGAATAAACGTCCAAGCTTTAGTAAGATATCCACCTTCACAACTCTGTTGGGTAGGTGCGCAGTCTAGTAAATGCTGCGGCGACAAAAATGTCATATCATTGCCATAGGTCATGATGGCGAATCGATCCGAGGCTACGGATACTGTGGAGAAAATCCATGAGGAGCCACACCAACCCTGGTCTCTGGGTCGTGATATCATCCCCGGCCATACAAGCCGCGAGTCAAATGTCAAAGGAATGGATTTTGGATCGAATATGGAGTTGACTGGCAGCGTTTCCTTCACTTCCTACAGGATGAAGAAGGTAAAAAAAAATTGAGATTAGTAGGCTACATCTGGCACTCTATCTAAGTATACATAGTGGGTCACCAGTAATGAATTCCCAGCCCTGAATTTACTTCTATGCAAGACTGTTCCATGTTACTAAAAAAGAAGAACGTACGCTTAACAGCATACCCACCACAGTTCTTACCTGTTATAGACAGCGGAGGATGCAGAAGTCTGTTAAATAAGTACCCATGGTTAAAAAATACGTTGTACGCGGTTTACTATAATAAACATTTTTCGTTTAATTCGTCCACATAAATTAAACCTGAATCAAGCATTATTACTATCTTTTTCTTATTCTCCTTCACACCCGAAAGACTAATTTTTTTATCAATATGAGAAATAAACGATATGTTAACCTATGGTACTTTGAGGACACACGGGAACGTGAGGAATGAAAAAATGTAATTTTATTCGTAGTTTATCATCCATCCTGCTTTGGAAAAATTTGTTATAAACGTTTAACTGAATAATTAAAATATTTATTGCTTCTGTTTTATTTATGGATAATTGTATTCGTATTCTTTCTGCAAAAAAGTCAATTGCATGGATAAAGGACTGAACCCACAATGTCACTGTGTCCTCGCAGGCATTTCTACCTTCGTCATTTCTTCATTTTTGTGTAAGGTTTGAGAGTGAAGAAGAAAAAAGAAACAATTTTCTAGTAAATAAGCTGATAAAAGATTAAAATCGTACTTTTTTCGTAGTCTTCTTTGTGCCCAAACGTAACGCCAAACCTTCGTCGTAAGAGCGACCCCAAAAAATGGAATAATTTGACGCTTTCCAACTTAACGATTGGTAATTTCGGTTGACTCGGTCCAGGAGATCTTCGTCAATGAGGCAAACTGCGTCATCACACAAGAGTTTTACCTCGTCACCGTTGCCGATACTTTGGCATTTACTAGATGAAAAAAAAAATAAAAATAATAAACAAGAAATAAATGCATATTGCTGTCTCACTTCCACCATACGGACTTGATCTTTGGTTAGAAAATCAAAATGCTCATAATATTAAGATTTAAAAAAAAAAATCATATTTTTCAAGAATAAGCGGGCTTCACAAGAAAATTAGGCCGAATAAGTGTGATTCGTGAGTCTCTTTTATTTGTGAACATGGTGTAGAAATCATTCGATTCTGTAGAATTAAAATAGACATTTGTGATAAACTAGGTGATTTTGATACGAGTGCAAGCAAATCACACGAGTATCAATCACCAGTACTTTGTACGCATGTGGTACTCTATTTTTTTCAACTCCAATTTCCCCTTCCCCCAAAAAAAAAGACTAAAAAGACCAAAATTTGAATTTTTTTAGAACCAAATAATAATTACCTAATAATTTTACTCTTTTTTTTAAATGAAAAAATATCCGAACTGTCTGAATCCCCAACTCCAAAAAAAAAAAAAAAAAAAAACTTAAAAACTGTTTTTAGAACCAAATAGTTGAGCTAATAATTTTGCTTTAGAAAAAACAAAATATTGAGAAAGTAGTCGAGCCATGTAAGAAAATGATCCAGCCATGTGAGAAAGTTAACTCGAAAGTGGCATGCACTAATATTTTTTCACGTCGTATGAAATTCGCTACCTTTTGTTCAGTCAAGGGGCATTAAAAAACATATTTTTGCAGCAAATGCACAAAAGAACGAGTTTTACATGCATGTATATAGTGAATGTAAACGAACGAATTTTTTTGGCCAGCAAAATGGACGACAATTTTACAATCTCTCTCAAATCCAAATCCTGCGTGATGGTGTATAACGTAGGCTACTTTGCAGCATCTTAATCCTGCGCAACAGCTGGTGTAAAATATTCGAACATATCAGTATTTTGATATTATTATATTTTACGTTATTTGGTGAAAAACTATTCATCAAGTTGCCACTCCCATCAAACATAACATTTCAATTTTCAAAAAAGTGTTAAGTTAGAGTTGGGGTTTGTAATGATCGAAAGTGGATAAAATTAAAACAATTTCCATATAATTTTCTAATTATGTTTAGCTATTTGACAACAAATAAATGAAAAAAAACGTAAAATTAATGGGAGCTTTGCCATTTTTTGGAATCTAGAAACTTCTTCTCTTTTCCTAGTCACTATTGAGGAGAAAATTACCTGAATTTAGTTTTCGCTTAATTTTTCGATCATCTTTAATAACTTGAAAATAAAAAAAAAAGGAAATTGATGGAAATTTTTTTTTGATATCCAGAAACCTCTCTTCTTTTACTCAATGATTCCTTAGCCCCTGTTTAAACTAGAAATCTGGGATTAGTACTGCTGGAAAGTGAAAAAAATTTATTTGAAACTAATTTCCTTATAATTTGTTAATCATTCTTAGATGTTTGAAAATAAATGCACAAAAAAACACAAAATAATGGATAATTGTAATTTTTGTGTTTCTTCAGATATAATTTCCAAAATTTATTTTCTTTATGAGTTTTTTTTATTTGGAGAGGAACTTGTCGCTATACATTTTTTTGTGTATTAGTTGCAAAAAGTATGGTGGGGACAAGGGTTTGTGCGGGCTATTTTAAGTCGTATCAATTTTGTAGCACTCGCCTTTGGCTCATCTGTAAATTCTTCGGAATTGATAAAAAAATAACCTACATTACACACTTGTTACACAATATACTATTCTCAGTTTGATTGTCGCAGAAAAGTGAAAATTGAACCAATAGGTATATGCCAAAACACGCTAACATATAAAATTTTAAATGCCTGAGAAATAAGGAGGGGAGGAATTATACTGGGATAATTTATGATCCGCTGCTTATAATTTCCCTTGAAATTTCAAGTGTTTTGTCATTCCGCATGTTTCTACTTTCTCAAAGTTCCAGCACTTCGCTAGAGTCAAGATAAATCGGATTAGACAGTAAAAAAAATGATATATAATCTCAAAAATAGGTTAAAATTAAGGAATAAAACTATTTAGAGTGGGTGGAAGGCTAAGGAAAAGATGTTTGTTGTAAAAAAAAAATTAACCTCAAAATTTGGCTAAACATTTCAAAAAACAAAAGATATTAGTATGTAAAATCAGGAATGGCTCGAAAGTAGTCAAATATCAACACTTGTATTTTTGAACGGTATGTAGGAATTGGTGTCTTGTGAGAAAATATACCAAAAATTCGAGATAACCAATTCTAAAATCATAAACATCAACTCATAACAGAAATGAAGACAAAATTTAAAAGTGTACCTATCTATTTTTGAGCCATTTGGAATATTAGAAAGATCTATTAAAAAAATTACGCATAAAGTTCGAAGTTACTCCCACCCGGAAGACTATAATGTCTATAATATAAAAATTTAATAAAAAAGAGCTAAAAATTTTCAGTAGGAAATCACAAGACTAACTTGAGAGATAATATTTTTCCCAGCGAACTTGGCTAGTTAAAATTTTTAAATCATTATTTTAAATAAACTAAAAACAAGGGGTAAAAATTGTGCAAACCAGATCTTTGGTTTTCAAAAAAATTAATTTCACAAGTTTTCAATATGTTCTTATCTTATTCAAACCCATATTTCTTAGAAAATCGATGATTTCATTCAATTCAAACATGATAAGCTCCTTTCTATGACATCAATAGATGATATTATTCCATAGGATCTTCATTAACGGGCAGGTAAAATTTCCGTAGTTAATAGTACCCAGGTGAATATATATAAAAAATGTTACACGAACCTGGGTTGGTAAATAAAAAAAAGGCGTGAGTTTTACTGGGGCATATTCTGAAGGATTGATGTGTGAACATATAATAATAGTACCTACACATCATGTAACACACACAAATGAGAGTTACAATTGTTAGCATTACAGTTACATGAATTTGATGATCGTAATTCTCGTTTAGCCCCTGTGGTAAATCAAATGCTAAGATGTTTAAACATCAGAAATATGAAAAATACATTAATTATTTTTAATTATCTAGTTTGAATGGGACATTGTTCCTGCAGAAAGAAGTATACAATTTGTATGGCATGATTGTTTGAGAAGTTACATGTTTCATCTGTTTTTTATATAAATATTGTTCTCCAAAATGATCTATCAAGTGCAGGTGATGAGTGTAGAGAACAAATATTTTAAAAACTGAAAATTTTAAGCATGCCTGAATTGTTTCAATTTTTATTTGCAAATCCATGTTCATAAAACATTTTTTGTTTGCCTACTTGAGTGCTGTCTACCCAAGGTCTTCAAAATCTTTATAGGTTGATAAATTCCCTGGTATAGTTGGCAAACAACGGTTCCATGAGGATTATAAATGTATGTGATTTTATTATGTAAGCATACATATCTTATATAAAATTCAAAATTGTCCGGATTTCCATCTGTATTTATTTTTTGTACTTCTCATTGAGTTAGAAGGCTGAAAATTGGTATGAGGGTGCATCAGTATCGCATTTAGATATGTTTTTGAAAAAATTTTGAAAACGCGAAAGGAGCAGCAGATATGGGTTATAAACACTTTTTGAATCAGCATTGTTTTGGTGTCAGTTGGATGAGTGACCATCAGGAATTGTATTTTTCTTTTTTCTAACCTAGTACATTTTTATTGAAAAAATTTCCTGGAAATTTTATCACAGATATCTACACTATATATAACCAAGATACTTAACTTGCCTGTTTTCAACCACCTTTGCTTCCCCTTATCAAACCGCACCAAAGTAAACAGAGCTGATGGTATTTTACACGCGCAAGTGTACCCATTTATATCGCACTTATACACACTCGATCTAATGTTTGAAAACAAAATATCTCATTAAAAATTATGAGAAAGTTCATTTTTTTGCCCCATAACAATAATTTTTGGTATCCTGGTATTAATTTTATAGACTGATAAAACATCTGCACCAAATGTGACATCAAAACACGTATTAATAAACATACAGCACTTATCTGAAAATGGCCTTTTCTGCATAAAAAATGCATTGTACACGATTTTTTTGCCAACAGGCCAGGGGATTGATGTAACATTTCAATCCCTCCATTATGGTGAATGTTCAATATAGTGGAAGTGGCAAGCAAGGCCGTAGAGAGGGGAAAAAGGGGGGATTCCCTCTGGGCCCGGACTTTTTGAGAGGGCCCAGTTTTCACCGGTCATGTCAAACCCAAAATCGAGTTACAAACCGAGCAACTTTGTCCATTGAATCAAAATTAGCTAGAAATCTGAATTTTGATTCCATCATATGGGAATTTGCTGAGAAAAAAGCCAGAAAAGGGAACATTGTGTGAAAACTTCTAAACTTTTTTTTTTAATAAGTGCATTTATATTAATTTTCACGATCATTTGTTTGTTTAATTGTTTTCCATAATATTTCTGATGACTTTTTGCAATTAAACGTTTTAACTTCTAATTTCATCTGGTATTTTTTTAATATCTTACAAATCTCTTTATAAAATATTTAGTGATTTTTCCTTTTCATGCGGGGAGGTCTGTAAATAATTATGCCGCAGGCCCAGATTTTCTCTCTCCGGCCCTGGTGGCAAGTTAGGTATCTGGGTTATAATATTTATATCTATATATTTGAATTTTACTGACTGGTGCCTATATGCTGATAAATATAGACTTGATCTCTCCAATTGTAATTTAGTCATCATTTTTTTACAGCCTGGCAAAGACAGGGCTGAAGATTAGTATTATATAAAATCTTCACAAGTCAGTAGGGTTGTTTACATTGAATTTGGCTGACCTGTAGACATTTTAAAGACTTTGCTATCTACCAGTGAAATTTAACCCACCTGATGGTGAAGATCCTGTATGCAGGACTGCAAAAAGAAATTTTGGGTGTGGGAGAATAAATTGGCAGCCCCTCTTTAAACATTTACTTTAGTCTCTTCTTAGTTGTTCCTCAATTCATTGAAAAAAAAACAAAAAAAAACAAAAAAAAACAAAAAAAAACACAAATGAGCCGGTTTTTTTCGTATCTTTCCTCCTCTCTCCCAGGCCAAACCGATTTAATCAACTATAATAGAAATAATTATGAACGTTGGTTCACAAGATGATCCAGAGAAAGTAGTTCACCTTTCACCATTTATTTATTAATTTTTCTTAATCAAATTATCTTCTTTCTACACATTTTTCTAAACACGGGACATTTCGGTGCACAACTTTTAGCACTAAAAATATTAAATTCCACTCCCCCAAGTTTCTCTCCTTTTTTTAAGCAGGTTTTCTTTAGAAAATCTTTTCATATATACACATATATAATTATAGTATAGATAAATGTATATAAGTCAATTTCTTGTTCCCGCTTTACAGGTCGCATTTTTGTCCGATAATCACAAAATTTAGTACTTACGAAAATTTATGATGAGCCAAGGACATGAGTTATTGATTCTAGTGCGGATCAGCCAAACGGTATTTCGGTACCACCATTTTTGTTTTTATTTTAGATATAATATGCTCAATTTTGGACCAATAACCACCAAATTCGAAATAAATATTTGTTTCAATTATTCATTATAGTATACTACCAATTTTGGTGCAGATCTGTTGGATGGTACTTCCGGTAACGTTATTTTTGTTTTTATATTGTTCATAAAATGCGGAATTTTGGAACCATATTTACGAAATTTGAAACAAATACATATATATTGATTATAATAATTTTGATGCAGATCGACCGGACGGTACTTCCAGTAAAGCTTTTTTTCCTTTTTTTTTTCTATTTTGCATGAACTTTTCTTTTTACAAAAATTAACCACACGTTCATGTTTTCTTTTTTTTTTTTATTTCATAACTTTATTATACTTTTTTCGTTTTATTTGAAATTATATGATTATTTACCATATTTTATCATCATAATTAATTTTTCATTTCGAGAAATAAGGCTTTTAAATTTCAGGTTGTCTAAATGCGTATATACTTTTATAGACAATTTATGTGACAATCTAAATTCATAATTCTTTTTCTCGACAACCTACTTTTTCTAGCGAGGCTTGCTACGCTAAAATTTTTTTTTCGATATTATTCATCATCTTTGCAGATAAAATCTCGGCACAGCCAACAAAAATGATTCATTTATTTTTTCATATAGTAGTAATTATAGAAAAATTTTTCCATAAAAGATATCATACCATTCGCGACAGTTCAGTTTAACAGTAGAATTTTCATTATATGAAATTCCTTGGTGCTCGCAACCTGCAATAAAAATATAATTTAAATTATGACCGATATTATTTGACAAAATTAATAATTTAATACGAACTATTTCTCTAATGGTGGTTCATTTCTATTGTTGTGGAAAGCGTGCATACTGAACAAACATGCATTATGATATGTAGATGTACAGACTACATACCGATGGGAAATCTCAGTGAGCTAATTTCTTAGGTCATCTTTAATGTTTATGTTTATTTTTAACTTATCAATAACAAGAAAATAACAATGTTGTTAAAAATTACCCTTCTTAACACTCCTGTATCTCAGCTCCCATGATAGTTACAAAAAAAAAAGTGTTAAAAGGTTTCAGGAAGTTAAGCAGCACAGTTTTGGGATCAAAAAGAAACCACAAGTACCTTTTTTCAAAATGCTGAAAAATGTTTTATTTCCAGTTTTCCAAGTTATAGGTAGCCCTTCAAAGTAGGAGGAAGAAATTAAAACTCTGATAAAACTACTCAGAAAATTCACAGAAATTCACAAAATTTTGTACAAAAGATAGTAAATATTTATGTTATTCATTTTCACCCAGTATTTTAAGTTTTACCTACATTGGGAGAGGAAAGAGGGAGGTTTCCACTATTTAAATAGCAATATCCTTTTAATATTTCGTTTCACCGAAAAATGAGTCCCGTCATTTTATTTGGAGGGAAAAAAGGTACAAAAAAGCATATATTTTACTTTTCTGAAAAACTTCATAATTTTCGAGTAAAATAGGGATAAAAATTAAAATTTGACTAAAATTGTTCAAAAGCTTAGTTTGGCATAATTTCGGCTCTTTGTGCACTCAACACTTATCCTTTATCACTTACCAGACGTTTTAACTGAATTAAATTTTTCAACATGTTCTTCTCAAAAACTATTCAAGTTTTCACAGAAAAGCAAAATAAACTTTCTTTGTTCCTTTTACATCTACTTGAAAAGTGGCAATCTCTCTCTTTCCTCTCCAAATACGGATAAAATTTTAAAACCTTAGTGAAAATCAATTGGGCACAAATATGTAGGTACTTACTTACCTATCTTTTATATGTCCGAAAACCCTGTAGAAACTTTTCTGTTGCGAATTTTATGCGTAAATTGTTATTTTTAAACTAATGCAAACTACCTATTTTATTTTTGTTTTATATCGTTTCCTAGTTATTAAAGAAAATTTAAAAAATTAAATATTTATCAATTAAATCCCTTTCCCGGGAGAATCACAGGGTAAGGGGTGAAGTAGTGTTCTTGATTAAAAATCAATCAATGAAAAATCGATCATGATCAGACCAAAACTAGTTGATTGATCTTCGTCAAATTTGTGATTGATCAACTGCAAATTTTAAATGATCGGATGATCAATTTCTTTATTTTCATTGTTAGTGTATTTCTTTTAGATTGGTTAATTTTACATTATTATAATAGTAGTAGGTCTACTATACTTACGTCGAAAAGTGCAAAGTATAAAGTATGAAAGTACATTAAAAAATTTTAGGAACCTATTTTATTTACTTACATTGGTTGGACAGAAAAAAAATGAACTGGTTTTCTTTGAAAAAAGTGCTTTACACAGTTTCATTGTTATTGGTGGAAAGTAGGTATATATTATGGTAAACTTAGGAACATCATGTGTTCCAATCGTAGAATTTAAAGAGTCGAGTGGCTCAGAATGTGACTTATTTCCTATGAACAAAAAACTCTAAAAACAATTATTGAAAAATTTACATAATTAGATATATCTATATATTGCTTATATCTATCTGCATATTTAATGGGTAAGCAGTTGCGGAACTACTGAATCAATTTTATCGATATAGCCGGCCTTATTTGAAAGAGTTTCAAGTATAATTGTAAAGAATCTCATTAAAAAAAAAAAAAAAAAGGAACAAAATAAAAACGCCCGCAGATTGAAGATTCGTGGGCCAGAAATTGATTCTTAAGTGAACAAGTTAAGTTTTTAAGTGACATACTTAGCTGTAAAGTTTTTTTTTGGATAAGAGTGAAAGTTGAAAAGTTTTTTTTAGGTAGGAGGGTAAGAAAAGAAGGGAATCTAACTAAAAAAAAAAATTGAGTAGAGGCGTGGAAATTAGGGCAGAAAAACTTAAGAACATCACAGATTAAGATTTATTTGAGATTCTGAGTTAAACTACGTTGTTTTTCAGTGATACAGCTGTGTGGCAAAAAAGAGAAAATTTAAGAACTTTTAGTGCGGCTATTCCACCCACTGGCAGAGGCTTCATGTGCATGAAACTGAATTTTGAATGAACAAGAATTTTTTTTCAGTGATGTAGTTAGTTACAATTTTTTTTTTTTCAGGAGGAATAAGAGGAAGAAATCTAATTTTTTGAAAATAAAATTTGGTGAAAGAGTGGAGAATATATAAGCAAAAAAAAAAAAAAAAAAAAAGAAATAAAAGGCAACCACAGATTAATTATTTATGTGCGAGAGAAACTTAGGCAGGTATTCATCAGTAAACAACACTGTTTTTCATTTTCATTTTCAGTGACTTAGCTGTAAAGTTTTTTTTTGAGCAGGGGTAGAGTGGAGGGAGAAATTTTAAGGAAATGTAATCACAAAAATTCTCTTGTGTTTCCCCAAGGGGGCTACAACAAGTGACTATTTTTAGTTTTTTCAATTTTCTTAAATAGTTATATGGAATCTTCTATTATAAAAGTACGTCAATATATTATATGTTTAATGTAAATAAAATTTTAATCAAAAAGTTTTCATAAAATTTTTTGTTACTATTATAAGGACTGACATACAGGGTGGTGAAGAAGGTTATTGTTTTTCAAAATCCTAATAATCTGCATTGTTTTCTTAATTAAGAATATGAAGCTAAAAATTAAAAATAATAAAAAACATAAAGATGGTCAAATAAATTAGCATACTAATATTTCTCATCAATATGCAGTCTGTAGCTCTGTTCATTATATTTCGTATCTATGCATGCATGGTGTTCTCAGTTATAAAAATGTACCATCATAAAAATAATGAAAAACATCATGTACATTAATTTCCAACTTTACAATAGGAAAATAATGCAGATTATTATGATCACGTAAAATATATACCATGCTTTCTTATCACTCTGTAACTCAGTCCTTAATACGATAGTTATGAAAACAATGTCTGGAAACTCTTTGTATTAAATTTTATGCGCGTCATTTTTATAGGGAAACACTTATTTACATTTTATGTTGTTGAGCTATCAAGGAAATCGAAAAAACTAGAAATAGACACACACTGTAGCCCATCATAGCGGAGGCACAGGGTATGGGTGTGTAAAGCATTTTCATAATTTAAGTGTGGCCCTCCCCCAACATATTTCAGTCATAAAACCCTGTATAACTATTTATTAGATTTCAACGACGTACACAGTCACACAGTAAAGTAAACTGATTTCAAGAAAATTTTAGATTTCGAGAAACAGGTTGCCAATAGTTACTTCTTAATGGACTATACTTACTTCTTTTGAAATATACTTCGGGTACAGAGTATCCTTTGCAGAATGTCCAAAAGTCAGGACAGCAATCCTCATTTTTGGTGCGGTTGCAGAAATCGTCGCAATAGCACTTTGTTCCCATTATGGGAGCACTGCAATCATCTTGTCTATCACTACAGCATTGATGAGATTTTCTTGCTTCACAGTAACTTCCTTGAAGATCTGGAGGATGAGGCGGTGGTCCGACAGCACATACTTGATGTAGGTAAATGAATAAGATCCAATATACGTATTTGTTCATCTGAAGAGAGAAAATGAAACAAAATCTAAGATTAAACATAAATCGCAGACAAATGTGTTCATAATGAATTTGCGCATGGGGAGAGACAAGGAGTCCAGCTGTGTGTTTATGATGAAATATGTATACAGATCTCAAAAACTGTATCAACCATTTTATAAGAAAGGTAATCAAAAATTCGTAAAATGTTGACCAGTATAATTTGCTTGAAGATACAGCTAACGGACGGAATCGATGGGGCTGCCTTGAAATTAAACAACTACCCGAAGGTAAAATTTTTCAAACTTGTTTATCAACCCCATGACCCTCGTTTCCTCCACATATTTGTAGAATTAGCCGCTATTTTAGTTAATAAAGAAAATCTCATCGCAGCATATGATCCTCTTACAAAGCAGATTTTAAAAATTATAGTTTATATAGGTACACATATATATATATATATATATACCTACATAGGTAAATCAAAAGGACTAGACAATAGATTTTAACGTAAGACTATAAATACCTATGTAGTAAAAATATACAGAGTGTACCTACGTGTTCACTTTGCAACTGCCCTGTAGGAAAATACACGCAAATTTTGTATTTGTAGCTTAAAAAGTTCCTATTATTTGTTCAAATCCTGATGGCTTGATAAATCGCTTTTCTGAATCAAAATCTAACGAGAAATCTAATGGTGGAAGTTTGAAGGTCCCTTCTTCAATATTGAAGATGGATATAAAACTTTTTAAAGGGAGCTAAAACAGTCATAAAAAACGTTATTTGAAGCGTGAGAAAAAGTTTAAAAGCAAAAACATCACATTTTCTCATCATCAACGTGTAAAAGACATTAACAATTTAAATGTTCAAATAAATTTCCCTTGTATGAACATGAAACTTTCCCCATTGATTTTCTCATCAAATTTTAATTTAGAAAAGCTATTCACTACGCTTTGTAAACATAATGGGAACTTCTTAGGCTATAAAAAATAAATTCGGTGTATTTCCGTATGGGGCAGTTATGAAGTGAACATCCTATATGTCAATATATGTATAATGCGTCCAACTACAAATATTTCGTTATTTCCATCGTAATAACGAATTGATCAGTGTTTCCAGGCCAGTACATACTATAAGGATTTAGGGCTTGTGGGTAAATATATGTATACTATATTTTCTTTTGAAACGGTAAAATTCAATAATTTCAAATAAGATATGTAAGTATATATTTTCCTAATTTAGTTACGTACAGTGCGATTCATGAGTACCATATGTTTCTATACCTGAAATCTATATGGATAGAACCAAGTATGAATAAGAAAAAAGTAAAAACTATCTCTTAACGGATGGCTTAACTTCAGGATTTATTATCAAAATTTTAGCGAGTAGAGGGGTTGTAAAAATTGAAAATTTGGAACTTTCCAGTTTATTGGAAAATTTGGTAACTATATGGTCAGGGAATGAAGGAAATGGTTGCACTCAGTAGCTCTGTTTGATAGAACTACACCAACTTACACCAACCTATACCAGGAGGGCGATTCCACAAATGTAGGAATGTTATACAACTTTATGCTAAGTTTTACTTGAATATTTTGGAATATTCCCACCAGTGTAGGTGGGTGTAAGTTAGTGTAATCCTATCAAACAAAGCTATTATGTACCTACGACAAAAAACCACTGATGTATGAAACATTTTAAAGCACTGAAGTACTTACCGGAAGTTGCATATTCATGAAATGAATGGAACTACAAAGAAATATTTTCTGACTACTTCAATTTAAAGATAGGTTATAGGTAATTATGTTGAAAAAAGTTTTTTCTTAGTGGTCGAACACGGTTATATTCATATTTTCAAGTTCAACTATTCACGAATCACTCAGTACACGACCACTTTTAAAATATTATGAATATATTCTCTCGTAAAATCACAAGAAGTTAAATCCTTTATTTGGGTATTTATAGATTTTTTTCAAGTCTCAATCCATTCTATAAAAAAATAAAAAAATAAAATTTCCAAGAAGAAAAATTAATTACGTTCTTGACTTATCAAAATCACGTAGATGACAGTAAAATGTCAACACTGATCATTCATGATTCATCTGTTAAATATCATTTGGTAAGTTATTATTTTTAATTTTATGGATTCATGCCAAAAATGTAATCCATACACTTGCAGTTTGAAGCCAGATAATCCCATAATGCATTTGTTACTTGCAGTTTCACTTTGGTTGTTGACATATTTGTCATTATATATTTCAGCACTTATCAGCATTTCTCATTTATAACAAACACACGTGTTCCTATCTAAACTGGCAGTTCTGATACACGTATATATTCGCATATTATATAACTCTACTATTTAAAATCCTTAGACATTCGAATCTCCGTGACCGTCTTTTTCACATACTTATAAACTCTACACACTTTTTTGTTATCTCAAAAAAAAAAAAAAAAGTTTAAAATATTATCAAAAACCATCTTTCTGCTGGGAAGAAAAAAATAGGATAAACGAAATTTAAAATTATTCATAAATTTGAAAAATCACTCTAAATTAAAAATTATGAATTACCATCAAGATCAATGGGCCTTAATATTATGATTTCGATCATTAAAAAGTCAATGGAACCAATCTGATTTAACATGAATTGTTTTGTACCATCATTCAAAATAATGACTCCACAAAAGGTATTTCCAAAATGAAATACCCCTTTCCTAACATGGAGTACTTGAAAATTTAGGTAAAAAATCAAAATTCGAATGAGAAAAATAAAATATTCTTCGTTACGAAGGTCACAAATGCTACTTGTAACATTTTAATTCCATCATTTGTTGATTTAAACGTAAATAATTGGTAGCTACCCCATATAAGATTCATGCTCTTAATTTTGGTCTGATGAAAATAAAAGATTCCTAAATTTGAATGACACAACTTATACGATTGATAATAGGCTACTCGGAAATAGAAGCCAAATGTGATCAAATTTTTTATTGATGTTGATCATATTTCGAAATATCGATTAGTATTTTGTTCAAAAATTAAGAAAAATTACAAAAAATTTATAAAAACAGTGATAAAAATCAAAAATAGTGAAAAAATAATTTTAGTGGGATTCTCTTGACTTTTTTCGTGGATAGGTACAATAAAACAGTCTTACTAACTATCCTTAATTTTTTTCCTACAGAATAGCCTAACAGTTTAATGTAAGAGAAAAAATGGTACTCCATGATATTTGGTACATACTCATAATCGACACGTTTACCATGTAGGTAGGCTAGAACTTAGTCATAGTATTACTATAAAAATGACGAATGCAAAATAAAATAAATTCGATAAGCAATCCGATTCTGAACTCATCGGTCAGTTGGTTCTCAAAAAATTTATTAGTAAAATCAAAGAAAAAAGTTGAAAAAAAAAAAATTGAACACCCCAAATACAATTTGTCAAATCATACGACATGGCAAAACGTATCGAAAATGCGAATAAAAATTCTTATTAAAATATCATTTGTTTTAATTGCTGGGAATTCATAGACATGCGGATGTAACAAAAATATTTTATATTTTAAAGCGACCAAATGTTTAATCGTAATTTGCATGAACTAATTTTTTCGTCAATGACAAGCGTACGAAAAACGTACGTCTTACATAATTATTAGGTCGTTTCAGCTGCTTCCTCATTCCTAAATTTTTTCACTGTAGGAAAAAAAATAGAAGAGGAAAGAGAACAAATTGTATTTTTTCGAAGCATAAATTATTGAGTTTAAAATTTGAAAAGGAGAGAAAAAGAAAAAGAAACAAAAACAAAATTAGGAACGTATTGGCCGAATATTAATTAATCGTTAATCATTATACTATTTTTAACTAATTATTTAACTAAGTATGTATTGGTAACCTTCATACGCCGAAGATAAATTAAATAACAGTTTTGTTTTCGTTAAAGCCGTCGAATTTATAGAACGCAAACGTAGAAACTATTTTATGGTGTGAATTATAAAGTATATTGTTTACAGAATATAATTCATATTAAATATTAATTAATTAACACAGTAGGATGTCTGCGGACCGATAGGGGAAAGGCCGGTAAGAGTACGCAGTCTGTAAGAGTACGCATTGCTTTTTTTTCTGCAAGTGAAAGATTGGCAACACTGCTCCATCTTTAATGTTGTTCTACTTCAAATACTCCTCCTTCATGCCAAAAAACATGAATTTATAATCATTATTTTCGCTTTTATTACAAATTTTTGTATTTTTTGGTTTCTGATATAATATTTTCAAAGCACGGAATAAGGATTCAGTGACTATTATTGAAAATGACTGAGTAAATAATCATAATTATTCAAACTACATACTTTTTGCTACCTTTTCATATATCTTTAGTTACCAATGTATTTTGTTATCAGTTAGTAAAACTGATATTATTGGTAAAACTCACAAGTGCGTAAGAGTACGTATTTTGTTCCTACTACTAATTTATTTGTTTCTTATGAAAAAAGGTCCACAAAACAAAAACAATTCTTCACAAAAGAAAACTGGATTGAAATAAAAGCAAAACTAAAGACGACAAGTGCTAAAAAACTTACCTCCAAAAAAGAGGAAATTTCATGCCCAGCCTGTGAAGAACTTTTTTCTGATCCGCCTGCAGAAGATTGGATTATGTGTGACAAATGTAAACATTAGTGGCATGAATCCTGGACTAGTTATTTGGGAATGAATAAATTTGTTTGTGATTTGTGTTGACGTTCGTATGAAATAAATATATATTTCAGACTATTCAATATCTCATAATCAATGAAAAAAATTAGTTGCGTACTCTTACAAACTCAAATGCGTACTCTTAGATGCCATGTCATGTAAGAGTACGCATTTGGGTTTTTTTATACTTTTACCCCCCTAAACAATTTGAGAGGCTCTTGAAAATTTTTAAGGTAGGGAATAAGTAAATAAAGGTTCACAGCATAGCTACACCAAATTTGAACAAAATCCCTCAAGTTTTGACTCAGTTACATGAGGTCAAACCTTAAGTGCGTACTCTTACCGGCCTTTCCCCTAGTTAACGTATCATCAATGAAATATTTCATGACTTATGACTGAGCGGCGAGGATCCAAAAAAAATTATAAAAATTACTATTTTTATTTTACTTCTTCTAAACAGTAGACTATAAAAATACAAAATTTAAAATCGCTTAAGATCATAGGACGGATGTACCTACTTACTGAAATAGATGAACATAAAAAAAAAATTTAATCAAGTTTGAATGGGATCGAAAACAAATAAAATCAAGTAGAATATAGATTTTTATAGTCTGCTTCAGTGGAGTACTGAAATCAAGAGTCCAGGGGCAAGGTTTCCAATCATTGAATTTTTGAATGCTCTTTCGTAAGCCATTCTGAGAGAATGAGTTCCAAGATTTTTTTGAGCTCTAGGAGGATTTAAATACTCACATACCCCTTCGTTACGCCTCTCATCAACATAAATTGAGACATTTCTCCACTAAAGACCACTATAAATATATGCAGTAATAGTCATTTGTGATACAAGTGCGGGTCATATATCAAATTTCCCACTAGTAGCTATCACCTACATCGCATGCTTGTCACACGCTATTTTTTGCAACGCCACCTCCAAAACAAATATTTAAAAAATGTTTTTAGAACCAAATATGTAATAAATATGTTGGATTCGCGGGTTGCAAGCGAACCCTACAACCATAATTAAAGTAAAGTGGGTTACCTTTAACGACCCCACCATCCAAAAAAAGTATACCTATGTTAGAAGTGAAACTTTGCTCTTCAATAATAAAATCCGAGGATGTAGCACCCAATGAAATGGTAAAAATTTTTCCTAATGAATGTTTTTTGGGACACAAAGGGGAAAAATTATGGTTCAATCCAAAAGTTAACTGTATATTTGAATTCAATGTCTTAAAAAATGTAATAGACGATGTATCATTCACTTTTTTAAGAAAAAATTATCCTAATCCCCTTTTGGGGTCATAGGAAGCCAAATTAATATTTCCATCCAAAAATAAATTGAAAATTTGAACTTAACCTCAAAGAATATAATTGATGATGTATCACTTGATTTTTTAAAACAAAATCATCTCGACCTTTTTTATAGGTCACAGTCGCTCACAATGAGAGGTTCAATCTATAAATGAGCTGAAAATTTTAACTCAACGCCTCAAAATGTGTGGTGAACGATGTATCACTTAATTTTTAAGAAAATAATATTTGGAATATGAACTGAAGCAATTGAAATTTCGGAATATCTAAAACAATCATACGACAATTCCTCAAATTCCAATAGAGAAACAAAATTTTATTTTTTAATAGATAAAATTTAAAAAATCGGTCTTCGTCAGAATATTAAGCTCAACTTGAAAATGGCATCATCAGAAAAGTTGATCTGTGAGTGGGTTCATACGAAGCTTCGCTTGGCTTCTATCTCAGAGCTTGGTCTATGGTAGGGACTAAATGAGAATTATGATCATCAGATTTGCATAACTGTAATTCTTACAATTGTAATTTAAATTTATGTGTTATATGATGTGTAGGTGTGGTTATGCGCATGCACAACTCATTGTGTATGCACACAACTAGGGCTTGTAACCACAACCATAACCAGAACAATAACCACTAAAAACCTAAACAAATTGACAATACTGATTTGGGAACTGATAACCTAAACAAAAAAATTTCACATAACCAATAATCAATAAATAATTCCCATAAAATACTGAAAACATTAACCAGAATGATAACTAGAAAGAATTTTTTTTTATTGGTTTTTAGGAAATATCAATATTATTGATTATTTTTTTCAAAAATTACCAATTATTTCTTTGAAAATTATCAAGTATTGATAATTTGACAGGGAGAAAATTTTTCTGTCTATTTTCCCCAAATTTTGTTCCAACCATTAATCAGTAACCATAACCAATAACCAGAAAAGTTGAATTGGTTAACCTGAATAATAACAAGGTAACCAAATAATTACATTTTTAACCAATAACCAAAACCCATAACAAATACAGATTTTTACTGGTTCCCAGCAACCAATAACCTCAAAAAATTTTGGTTACAAGCCCTACACACACACACACTAATATGTTTACACATCAATCCTTCATAAGTAGGTATAGTCCATATAGTCCCAGTATTTTTCTTTTTAACCAAAAAATTAAAACAATTGGTCCCAAACCCCCTCCATTCCAAAAAATTCAAGATACTTAAATACTTAGAACAATAAATTTTTCTTTTTTTCTATAATTCGATGATAATTTTACTTTTTTGGTAAATTGTTGCCTTCCACCCCAAAAATGGGTTACTTACTAGGGAACAAATCAATTTTACTGGCATGAGATTATGATAGTTACTTCTTGTGATACAAGTATGTATAAAGTAGGTGATTTTGATTCGAGTGTGATTTTTGCATTTCTCTCCGCACTGCAAATCACATGAGTATCAATCACCTACTACATACACATGTATCGCATACTATTCTTTGTAACAGTTCCCCTAAGGGCCGCTTTTTCAATCGCCAAGTAAAAAATTCAACAGTCAGCTAGCACTAAAATCCTATCTAACTCCTAGTTCAATTAGCCAATTAAACTAACTGTGGGCTGAACTGATGTTGGAAAAACCAGTATCTACTAAAGAAAACAAGAAAAAAAGTTAAACCAAGAAAAAATTAGAATGCTGTTTTTATTGCCTTCATCAAAAAATGTAGCGGCACTATCCTGTACTCCATGGAATTATTCACACTCCTTAAGGCCAATGTTTGAGCCCCATCAGTGATACTACTTTTTTTAATCCCTTATTGCGCATAAAGTAATGCATGCACACAAGACTAGGCAAAGAAAATTTACCATCGGTGTATAAAAAACCAAATCCGTACAAGATGGTGTAAAATGTAAAAAATGATGCATAATGAATTTACATTATGCATTGTTCTAAAATTATCCAGGTTATAAACCATGAAGGGGCATGTAATAGTCAGTATTGATTTTGGAATGGTGTGTATGAAACCATCTCTTTTTCAGAACATCTAGTTTTTAATATAACTGCCACTACTGTGACCCCTGTTTAAATTTCTATTATAAAATTGAAATTTTTTTGAAGTAAAACAATTCCTTGCATACAGTAGTAAACTAAAAAACAGTCATGAAACGCGTCACAGTGATTGCCAGAGCTTGGTCCCATTCAACTTCAATGGATTCATTGAACAAAAATCAGACAGAAGTTTCACTTAGTTTTTTCATAATATTGTTTTTTTCGTATTGTTTTGTTTTCACCTTGTATTTTTGAGAGTGAATTAGCAAAATTCTAAATTACATTTAAAAAAAGCTAAAAAAGGAGAAGTCTTAATACTCTCGTCTTGTACACTTTTTCTAACATCCTCTTTGTCTGATCACAGATGCTTGTAACATTTTCGTATGGTCGATACTATCCCCATCACCTTCAGCACGCACTGCCTACATCATCACTTCCGCAAAATAACTAATGTATTGTTTAAAAAATGGAATCAATTAAAAAAAAAAAAAGAGAAAAATAATCCTTCTAAAATTTTTTCAACAATATCTAGGAATATCAGGATTGGAATTTTGAAGGCGTTCTTTTCTTTTACTGCGTAGGCATTTATACGTCAATTCCGTTAATTTTATAACAAAACTTTTTAATTAGCACCGATTTTAATAATTCCAGTCCCTAAACCTATAGATCTTGCTGGCGAAATTTCAAGAGGATTATTTTTCTCTTTTTTGCGCTTTTTTTTGTCAGGTTTATTTTTTGAAAAAAAAAAAATTGTTAATTCATCACAATGCTTTTTCGTTTTATTTAAATTTTTTTCTTTTTAACTACCTAATTTTTATTTATTCATTTTTTACCTTTTAAAGTTAGTTTAGCTTTCTGATTGAAACATTTTTTTCAATAGTTTTTTGTTTCTACGGTTGGCGGCAGTTTTATTTTAAAACTAACAGTTTTTTATTTAAAGATAATTCAAAAACTATCACGTCAATTCTAAAAATATTGAACGGAACCACCCTTTGTCATTTAAAAAAGAGTTCATCAAATTTGGTGCCAAGATTAGGAAGTTAGAGTGGAACCAACATAAAAAAAAAAATATAAGTACAGAATACGCGAACGAATTATTGATAACCTCCTTTTTTCTTTTGAAGTCGACTAAAAAACTGAAAAATAGCTAAGCTACAGGAAGATTTTGACTTTGCTAAAAAATTCCCTTAAAATTTTCAATTTTATTACGTATAGATAGGTACCTATAACTTGAAAACTTTCGAAATAAGTATTAACTTAAGAAGAATTAGTAATGAGGGAAAGAAAAAAATCGGATTCTTTTATTTTCAATTTCATAATCGATGATAGCGTTCGTTAAAAATAATAATTTTGTGTTGGAATATGTGGGTGAGAATATTTTCATCGTTTTTCTGCACATTAAATTGGCACTAACGCGTTTCTATCTCGCTGTCACGTTATATTGGTCTAAAAATGAAAATTTCTGTTTAAACTACTATATATCATTTAAGATTATCGTTAAATATAAGTACAACCAATATGGTAGTAGTAATATAAATAATTGCGGAAGTGAAGCAGCTAAGAAAATGAAATGATAAACTCACTTCATAGCAAAAACTGTCGACTTTAAATTTTCGAATCATGAAATTTTTACGCATAATATGGAGGAACAGATTTGGAAATTTTTAGAGAAAATTTCACACGACGATGATGATAATTTTAACGGCGTAGGTATAGGAATACAGAATTTTTAAAATGTCTTTTGGACAGCCATTACATGAAAATACTACAAATTTCCAACTAAAAATTACTAATTGAATAACTAATATGTTTACGACGTTTTGGTTTCAAAGTGATTATTTTCTTCCTAATACACTTAGAATATTTTCATTTTCCATTTTCTATGACAGTTTTTAATTCAATATATTTTTTTAACAAGACGAGCTCGTAGAAAAAAATTTTCTTCTGAATTGAAATACCAAAGCAGTGACGTCATTTGTACAGTATGTTATTCGGTACCTATAATTTGATTAGCTATCAAAGTATCGAACGATGATGTTAGCTTGAAGAAATGCAGTTAATTTGTGCAAAAATATAAACATTTTTACTGTCATTTATTAGTATACAAGTGCCTATAGTTGCCAAAAATTTTGAAAACCTGAAAATGGAAAATGTGAACGAAAAATAATCAAATCTTAATATAATATGCAACTTTTAAAGTATTCTTGTAAGAAATAAAAATAGGCAGGTAAGTTAAGTTTCCTATACTTAGATTTATGAAACTTTTTTTTTTTTTTCGAAAAAATTGGTCAAGTTAATTTATTGTGATCAAGGACAAGAAAAGGTACGTACCTACCTATGTGGGGCAAAACAAAAATTCTGCTTGGGAAACAAAGAAAATGAACGTGTCTTTTATCAGTCTCTGTTTCGCGTTTAAGGCTCATATTCACAAACGTCATTTAACCTTCCTTCACTTAAACTTCACTTAAAAATGATTTTTGGCTCAATTTTGTATTTAAGAGTGTGGTAACATTTAATTTTTACATTGGAACTCTCATCATAGATACGATGTTCCCACATTTTTAAGTACGAAATTGTGCAAAAAACTTTTTTAAAGAGAAGTTTAAGTGAATGGAGGTTAAAGTAACATTTGTGAATATGGGCCCATGTTTGCAAAAAAAGAACTAAAGATAGGTATTTAAGAGCGATTAAAGATTTTAATTAATTAAGAGAGAATGAATTGGAAGCAGAATAGAGAACAGTAGTGTATATATTATATGACGTATATTTCATGTAAAATTTATGGAGTAAATGTAATTATTTTGAAACGGAGTAGTGGTCTCGATTTTTGTCCAAAAAGAGATTAATTTTGAGAAATTGTTTTCCCAAAAGTTCGATCATGAAATCGAAAAAAAACACTGATCAATCGAAAAATTGATCATCTTATTTTTTTCATGCGAAAAGAAATTGTTTAACAAAAACTTCCTAACTTTCGTTCACGTCCTCGTACTTTCTGTACTATCTTCACTGCTATAGCGTTTCTGTGTAACAATTAAATAAAAGTGGGGGAAAATAATTTACTGCATTCGACCGTGAGCAACTGTAACTGACACAAGGTCGATCTTCCTTTAGCAAAGATCGATCTTTTTGCCTAATCGATCTTTGTAGGTCGATTTCAATCGATTGAAAATCGGGATCACTAAAACAGTGTTCTTAGTCGGGTTAGTCGACGTATTTGTAAAATACACAGAAATGAAAGATAAGCAACCTTTAACATAAATTGTGAACAATGCAGAAATGGTAGAGTAGGCATTTAATTTTGACGGTGAATTTCATTTATGCCAAAAGGAAATAAAGGACGAAAAAAGGTCTAGGCACTTCTTGCAATTCCACATACGGTGGTCTGCGTGGAGTAGTGGTTATGAGGGGGTTATGGAAATCGGTTTTACAACTGAAAGTTCGTGACTTATGGTTATGAGTTCGAGATCAGCCGCCGCCATCACAACTCCAATAAAAAATGGCAGTGTGTTCGCTTCGATTCTATAATTGGTGCTCCAGGATGCAATTGAAAAATTCATATTTTGTAGACCGTTCATTACCGAATTACGAACATCCCCTTTCTCCGCCCTGACATCAAAATAATATCCTCCCATCGCTGGGTATAAAATGGCCACCTAGTCGAAGCCCATTAAATAATAATAATAATAATAATAATAATAATAACCATAACTATAATAATAATAATAGGTAGATATAATAGTAATATTGTGAAACATTTCCAGTTTCTTCTCTGTGGATGTACAAAACGTATCTACCTTTTCTTAGCGCCAAACAAAAATATAGGTCAAAAATCCTTTTTCCAATCAAAAAGGTATAAAATTCAAAGCCTTTTTGAACATAAATTTTTATTAATTTCGTTTCCAGTACCCCACGAGTGGTTCCAATTTCAGGGACCGACATCTAAATTCTAACCCTAAAGCTGATTTTCTTTGGAAATCTACTTACTTAAACGAATTCCTTAAAATATTTATAGCTATAAGTGAATGCTTCGTGTTTTTGCAGCGTTGAGCATCAAATTTACAGGCTTGTAGTACAATATTAACGTTTTGTACGAATTCTGCGATTTAATTTTCAATTATTCTTATTAATTACCTATCGTTACCTTTTTTATTGTCTTAGTAGCTTCAAGTTGAGCAAAATGTCTTATCCTACATTTTTAGTGTGACTTTTTTTTTTTTGGCAGATTGTGTTTTAAACACATCAAGAGAACGAGCATTCGAGTTTTTTCGTCTACTAATTCATGTCCAAATATTATATTTTGGTAAACTTTTTTTTGGGTGTTGATCTGAACTCAAATTTCTCATAATCTTTTAAATTTCAACTAATTTCAACATCGCCTCACCTTGAACTGTGAATATTTTCTATATACTAACTCGAATTGTTTTTTCTTTCGAAATATATCGACTTAATGTTGACAAACTTTTCTAGTCTGCAATAATAAATTTATGCAAATAGCCGGAGTTTTCATGGATATCATCTGTTCATATCTTATGTTATTTATGAAATTGCGTGAACAATTTTGATAGAACTAATATAGGTACCTACCAACGTAATTTAAAAAATATCATGAATACTAAAATCCAAATTAAACACTGAGAAAGAAAAACATAAACTTTGTCGCACCTATTTGTTGAATGAGAAACACTCGTTCGTTGCTTAGTGTCTTCATTAATGCGAGTAGCACGTATATAAGATGATAGAAATTTTATCTTCTTTTTTTTCTGGGGTAAAAATGTCACATTTCTTTAAATGAGGCCCTGCATAAATATCATTTTTGTGAAACTTATAGAATGAAATTTTAAATTAGAAATAAAATTCAACTCAGCTCCTTTGCAAGTTTATCCTACTTTACCAGTTTTATTGATCTACATATAGGGGCCGACTTGGGTTTTCTGGTGCGGCCGAGTTTCCTCAATAATTTTTAGTGGAGCCCAATAATCTCAATAATTTTGTAAATTCTTAAATATATTTTTATTCGTTATTTTATGTTAAGTAATTAAAAATTTGTTTTCTAGGTTGAATATGTGAACGAAAATTTTTTCGAATATTGTCTTCAGCGGTTCAGTCTCCCCAATAATTTTACCAAGTCAACGCCACTGCAAATGATATATAATCTGTAATAAGTATGAATTTTTGAGAAAATGGCAAATCCTTATAACTTCATTTTGGTGCTAATGAAGTGTAGCTCATTAATTTCAGAAACGAGTATGAAAGAGCAGGTATTATTTAACAAAGACATTGAAAAAGTGAAATAATATATTACGCAACAGGGGAGAAAAGTGAGCAATTTCCAATGCCGAATTCGTATTTATATTGAAGAGGTTGCTTCTAGCTAATTATCTTGGCTTCTATGCGTTTGACTGGTTAGTGGACCCTTACATACAGCAGTAGTTTCAATGATGTTTGGACCCTGATTCATCAGTTTGAGCAGTCCATACATAGTAACAGATAGTCAAAGTTAATTTCTCACTCCGACCTAGTTTCGTACAATATATTTTGCAACAAGTGTACGAATGCTGTATTTGAACCAAGGGAAATGAGTGAAACACTCAGAGAACTGAAGAAAAACAAGTGAGTGCGTAATATCACACACGCGGTGAAAGTGAAACTTCTTACGAGATATTGCATGTAATCTTTAAAATGAGCAAAATATGAGAAGTCAAAATTTCGACTCCCCTTGAAGCCCCTGGGAGTTGAAAAATTAGTTTAATGAAAAAATGAACATCAAACTTGAAATCAGCGCTCCAAAAAATATATCAGTTAATGAATCACACAACAAGATATTAAGTCAAAATTTGGCCTCCTTTTGAAACCCTCAGGTGGTTGAGGAATGGACTGGATAATGAATGTCAAATTCGAAGTCAGCGTCCCAGACAACATATTACAAAATAAACTACCAGAGGAAAATAGATAACTATCCTAAGCCCCCTTTTTTTATTGGGAGATTTACCCTCCAAACACCCATTTTTTATTTTTTGTTATAATAGGGGCAAACCCAAACCCTTTTTTCCTTTTTTCTGGATTAAAAAAAAAATCAAGTTAGTATTTCACCATTTTCAGTCAACTAACATCAAATATTTTTAGCCAGTATTGGGCCTTATTATTGACTTCTTCCATATCTGATTATTTTAGCCGGTACCAATTTTTGCTGTCGGATTCATCTTGTCAAGATCATAAGGGCCATCCACACGCACAAACTTTATCACAAGCTTACTTGTGTGGTATAGTTCGCACAATAAGACAGAATACTCGATGGTGTCCACACCAGATGAGCAAATTTGTTCAAATTTCAGTACAAGTGATTTTGTGCAAACTTCAATCTGATGCTTGATAGAACTTAAACTCTGTCCACGGGTGCAACATTTACCCTGTGAACCAACTTGGGACAAAATATCTTTGATATTGCGAAGTTTACACAAACCACACTTTTGAGACTGTATGTGGCACTATTTTGCTGTCTAAAAATACACTAGCTTACTTGCACAAACCTATTAGCACAGGTAAGCTTGTGGGGAACTGTGTGCGTGTGGACAGCCCTATACAAGTTTACTATCGAAACTAAGTGTAACGGCCAAAAGAAGCTCTGGTAGTACTATTTAGAACCACTTTCAGTGTTACACCATACACAAAATATTAGTACTGGAGGCGTATTAATATTTCTATAATATTTTATGTGGGGACTCACGTGTTGAGGGATAGGGGCTCAGACCCCTTGACAACAGTCACCGCCACAAAGGGCAGGCAAATATTCGCCCTTGTGACGTAAAACCTATACAAATTACGTTCGATTGTAATTGCCTGCAAGTACATGCAGGTAACGTACAAGTACCAAATCGTGACATATCTCAACAAAAGAATGATGTCACCATCTGTACACGAACTGGCCAACCATCTCTTATCACAATAGGGGATGATGTAACCGGGCTGTTCTCACTAACGTACGTATTTCTTACGTATGTTTGTTTATGTGCGTGTAAATAAGCCAGTATATAAACTGTCCGAACCGGCTCTAAAATCACCAGTGTTTGCCTTGGTTTTGGCTTACCCATGTGTTAAATATGAAGTGGTTGAACACACTTAAATTCTGTTGAATTTACCTTCTGGTGAGAATATTTTCTCACAACAAGGTATTCCACATTTTAAAATAATTGATTTATTAATCACGAACTATTATGGACCTTAACTTTTGAGAGACAATAATATTATTCAAATACAAGGAATACGTTAAATACTTTTAATAAAATAATAATTTGTACACATTAGTACATTCGATAACATTTTAAACACTATTAATTTAAGATTGGGATAAACCCTCAGACAAAGATCATCTATTAATTTTAACAAACTGAGTTAAACAATTGAACAAGTGAACTGAACAATGAGTAAGTGAACATTGGTTGTATCGTCACTAGGGTTTATATACCCATTTGGGGTACTTAAGTGTACGTGGTGAATAGACCTAAATGAGGTAGGGACTTGTTATAACAGGGATTTGCTGACTTGCAATATAATTAAGGGACAACAGGCATATTTAGGTCACCGAATATGGAGACAGTATTCCTACATTCATAATATTTTGAATGGGTAATTTTAGATTGTTTACAGAGAGTTGTGGGATGTTTAGATTATAGTCGAATACCTGTATTTCTGGTATTTGAAACTGTGTTGACAAATATTGTTCGTCATGTTTAAAAATAGATGAAAATATACCTTACACTAAGGACATTTGACTTTAAAAAGTGAAAAACTGACAAAAAACGAAAGATAAAAAAGGAAATGGGAAAAAATTAAAAACAAATATAGAAAAATGAAATCAAAAACCTCCCTCGCCCCTCCATTCATCTAGTACCCAAAGAATATTTTTGTTGGCAAATGATGGATATGCATAGTGCCAATAAAATTAAAAAAAATCAACTGATGCAAATAAATAAAGGGAAACTTTTACCATTGTTTTAACTAGCTTATGTAGCCTAGTTAGCTGAGTGCTGCGAGTCGAGCAGTGTTCAAATCACCATTGGGCAAAGTAGATTTTTAAGAAAAAACAAAAATTTAATTATCAATTTAAGCGAAAGAGAAGTCCGTTGTTAGGTGTGTGGGGAAACTAAGGAACCAATAAGGCGTGAGAGAAAGAATTAAGGAGTAAGAAAAAGAAAATAAGGAGTGAGATAATGTGGTAGCAAGTAAGAGTGCTGAAATGTCACTTTCATCTGGATATACATTCCTCAAGAATGTAGCATTTCGAAAGTACACATGTTGCAAAATAGTATATTGTGTTACAAAGTGTCTAAAGTGGGCTTTTTTTTTTACCGAGTGTGGAGAGTTTGCAAACAAGCCGAAGGAGCGAGTGCTTCAAACTTCACACGAGTTAAAATAGCCCACTAGCACTTGTAACAGACTATATTTTTTTCAAGAAGTGTAGGAAACGCTGGTTTTGAGACATTTAAAAAGAAAAATCTGTTCTTTTATAGAGAGAAATACACGAAATGAAGTTTATTACAAACATATAAAGGTAATCTTACAGCAAGTTCTCAACTAGAACTTGAAGAATAATTGGTAGAGTAGTGATCTATCACGCAGGAGACGTAAGATCAAATTCCAATCATGGTGGAAAATTTTATAAAATAGATTCAACTTAGAAAAAATAGTAAAAGTAAAAAAGTAGGAAATTGGAGTATTCTTTGATAAACAAAGGATGTGTAAAACTTGAGGAATTAATGAGGCGTGATAAAATGTAAAAGGAATAAAAAAGGTTTCTGTAATAGGAAAAGGAATCAATAAGGATCGTAAAAAAAAGTTAAGGAACCAAAGAGGGGAAATGAGAAGGAATGAGAAAATGAAAAGTTCTGAAATAGGCCACTTTATATAAGTACGCCACACAGCCTCGAAAAACTTCCATTTACATGCACATGTTATAAAAAACATTTTTTGGACCTATATAATATGTCCCTTTTCTGTCGAGGGCAACAATTTCATTTTTTGTTTTGGTTTATAAATTGGTTCTTTTTACCCAGTTTGCTTGCAAACGGGTATTAAAATTGACCTCATGGAAGGATTAGGGGTGGGGATTATGAAAATTATTCGTTTCATGAGAAAAGAAAATGATTGGCAGCATTTTTTCATTTTGACCTAATTTTTTTTAATGTACATATATGTATGTATCGCCAGAAATTGTGTATTCGCGGTTCTGAGAGAATTAGCGAATGGATAGGGCTGAAATTTTTAAGATAATTATTTCTCATATTGGAGCAGGTCTGAAAGAAGTTTTTTTACCTCTCGGTTAATTAATTTTCAAGAAAACTAGAAAACAAAAATTTCCTGGAGAAGTGGTTTTTCCAAGATTCTGAGAAATTGACGAAACGGATCGGGTTGAAATTTTTACAATAGACTTTTCTTAAGTTGATACAAGTTTTTTATAAGTTTGGTGTCCATTAATTGGGTAGTTTCCGAGAAAACTGGAGAAGATACATTTCTGGAAAAAATGTGTTCATGGTTTTGAGAAAACTACCAAACTGATAAGGCTGAAATTTTTACGAAATATAGCTATTTTATGGGAGCAAATCTGAAAGAAATTTGGTGCCCATCGATTTAGTAGTTCTCGGGAAAACCGGAAACAAAAAATCTCTGGAAAATCAGTTTTTAGCGATAAAACATCGATAGATCTATATTTTTGTTAAAGATATTATAGAGGTTGAGGACTTGAGTTGTAACAGAAAAGAAAGATTTGAGTGAAGTTACGTCCAAGAAGCGAATGTTTATTTCATAAGTTACATAATTTAAGCAAAGTACATTTTTAGAGTATGAACGAACGGTAACGGAAATGAACGAGTGAGCGGCGGAAGTGGTATATCAGTGTAGCCGCGAATAGATATAAATAAATGTATTTGATATGTGATCGTGTGTTCGTAGGAGTGAGAGGGGAGAAGGATTGGTGGTCTCAACAGATATGGATAATTGTCGATAGTTTTTCGTAATTTCTTAACCTGAAACTAACAATGAAATATTGATATATCGATAACTATTAATATATAAATATTGATGACTATCGATATAAATATCGAGAAAACTGGGTTTTCTAGCGAAGCATTGCTGCGCTAGATTTTTTTTTTAACTTCTACTGTCGGATCATGGAAATTTAAAGCATTAGTTTCTCTTTTTTGTTTTCAAAATTTTTTCTATCTCAAAGCAAAATTAAGAGAAAACTTATTTTATTTCCAGTTTACGCCCCACAACAAAATTATTAAATGTCGATACGACAGACGTTCGACTAATGTAGGTACCTTGTAAATAGGTACCATACTTCAAAAGAATATATATATATACAGTATATATGTCGATAAAATACCGATTAAGTTTAGAGCTGCGATTTTTTTCTCGTATACTCATTGTCATAATTTTCATAATTTTCCCATAATCTCGCCAAATTTCTTTGCAAAAAATTTCTGAATAATTTTGCTACCGACGTGACGGATAGTAATACATGTAGTCGTAAAATATTATTAATGACGGCAGATCAACGACACGAATAATATTCGCGAAATTTCACGTTAACTATTATCCATTAACGGTCGATGATTTATTTTTAGCTCTAAACAAGTTGAGAAAAAAACGCTAGGTATGTACATGTTAACGAATAAACATACCTATAAATGAAAAAAATTTTTAACACCAAATTCCTAGGCGTCAAACAACGTGTACATTACAACAGCTAAAGTATGCAGATTATGTCTGGCGTTTGCTCTCAACATACGACATAATATACCTACTTACCCAGAACCCAGGTAAGTACTTAATTAATTTGTTGAAAGACAAGGAAAAGAATAAGTCTTCGAAACATATGAGTTTATTTATTTTTTTTTCACCCAACTCGTGAATTCGCGTCAGTTTGGTTTCTAAGATGGCTCTTATTTATGATAGGTGCTGGTGCATTTTTCATCAAGTATATAAAAACTTCGATAGATTAATGCGTATCATTAAATGTAGATATGGCGGAATCGCACACATGGTTCGTTCCTGCAGTAAAAATCCATAAACATGCAAATGTTGTAAAAATGATAGCCTACAGCTGCTGCATAAACAAGTAGCATTTTTCACAGGCCTACTGTATTTTCACGTTTAAGTGTTGATTCACCACTTTCGTGTCGTAAAATTCTTTCATAAAAATTGATAATATTAACTGTTTTCAATGTATGGTAAAAACTGAAACACTCGAAGTTTTAGTTTTGGATAAGTTCTGTTAATAATGTTCGTTTTATCCTACGTTTTTAGTTCTGAGTCAGTTTTAAGAAGTGGAAAAACTATTGATAGGTACCATCTTAAAGAATAGGATGTTTGATAAGAAAAGCTTTTGAAAAGAACTTTTTATCAAAACTTATCAATAAGGGTCAAGAAATTCGGTATTTTTTAAGCAAAATGATTTTTTTCTAGCGCTAGTGCTACACTGCTACCATAAAAAATCAAACAGCCTCTTCAGAGAACTAGTGCTCTGCATCTGTCCAAATCGAACAGCCTATTTTTAGAAATTGGTAAATGTGCCACATGGCTTTTCATGTCGAGCAGACTAACGATCAAAACTAGAAAACAGATATAAAAAATGTATGCATACATGAAGAAAAGTTGAAGTGATCAATGATCTTATCTATCTATTCCGGTACTCACGATTTTTCTGTACAATAATTAAATTACAATCATCCCTCAAAATATAAATAAGCGTTATTAAAAATTTATTAAAAACGAGATAATTTTTTTTCAATTTATTTTATATCCAAAAAAAAAAGAAGAAACTGTTTTTCTGTTTCTGAAACTTTTTTTAACACTCTAAATAGGTAATATTTATACTCTAATGAAATTTAAAAAACAACAAAAACAACAAAAACAACAAAAACAACAAAAAACAAATAAAGAAAGAACTTTGGCGCCGAAATACTTCGCTGGAAAGCTCGGTTTGCCCATTTTAATCTACGAAAATTCAAATAGAAAATCTAAAACCTAAATCAATAGAATGTAGAAAAGAAACTCGTTACCCCTTGCGCCGTAAATACAAAAAAAATACTTCAAGCAACATAAGCCAATCTTTTTTATTTTACATTTTTCTCAGAAACTACTAAATCAATAGGCACCAAAGTTCTATCAGATCTGGTCCGACATAAGTGCTATACTGTGAAAATTTCACCCATATCTCTTCTGTAATATTCTCAAAATCCAGGAAAAACCCTTTTTTCAATAATTTTCTTTTCCAGTTTTATCCGAAATGACTGAAATAATAGGTACGAAACTTCTGTCAGACTTGCACCTATGTACAATAGGAAAATCTATCATGGGAATTTCAGTCAAATCCATTTTGTAGTTTTTGCAAAATCATAGAAAACCACTGTGGGGACTCATATTGTATGAGGTTAAGGGGCTTGGATCCCCAATGACAGTCACCGCCGCAAGGCTGGCAAATATTCGTCTTAATAACGTTAAACCATAAGCACAAATTACGTTTGATGGTAATTACTTGCACGTACATGCAAGTAATGTACGAGTACCGATTAGTGACCAGTTATAACAATACGATGATGTCACAATTCTATATACAAACCGGCACATCGTTTCTTATCACTACAAGAAATGTTCACACAAACACATGTAATCACTATGTATGTGTGTTGGTGTGTGTGTAAATAATCCCATATATAAACCATCCAAACTGGCTTTAAAATTGCCAGTGTTTGCCCAGGTTTTAGCTTACCCATATGTTTACATATGAAGTGGTTAAACATGCAAAATCTGTAGATTACCTTCTTGTGAGAATATCTTTTCATGACAAGGTATTCCACAACCACTTTTTCAAGAATATTTTGTTCTCCAGTTGTCTAGGAAACTACTGAACCAATAGGCAAAAAACTTGTATCAGACTTGGTTCCACATATGTACAAGAATTATCTTTCGTGAATATTTCAACCTTATCCCTTTCGTAGTTTTTTCAAAACTGTGAATACAAAGTGACTTTTAGGGATTTTTTTCCAGTTTTCTGGAAAATGGCTGAACTAACAGACACCAAACTCATATCGGACTTGCAACAACATAAGGAAAATATATCGTGAAAATTTCAGCTCTGTCCATTTGTAGTTTTCCCAAAATCTTTAAAAAACCACTTTTTCAAAAATTTTTTATTCTCCTGTTTTCTCAGAAACTGATGAACCAATATACATCAAATTTTTATCAAAGTTGGTCCTATATAAGAACTACCATTCGTGAAAGTTTTACTCTTATCACTTTCTTAGTTTTTTAAAACTGTGAAACCAAATGTTTTTTGAGATAATCAAGAAACTTATATCAGACTTGGTCGAATATAATGACTATCTTTCGTGAAAATTTTAGCTCTATCTGTTTTGCAGTTTTTCCAAAACTGGGAACAAAAATTTTTGGAGGATACGTATATGTACACAACTGTGTAACAATCCCCTTCCATAGGATGAAACTCAACAGGGAACAATTTAAGTGCTGGAGTTTTTGAAGAAATTTGAGTTTCACATTGAGATGGAAAGGTGTTATTGAATTCTGTTTATTTTAATTTTATATCGAAGAAGAAAAAATAAAGCCTTTTCTTAACTCACATACCAAAAAGAGGTTATTATTAAATCATTTTTGGTAAGAAAAGTGAGAGATTTCCAAATAAATTTGAAACAGTCAAAAGTGATTTTCATTACTTCACCAGTGTAATGATGGAGTTTTTTCTTAAATACTTTTTTCGTTGTTTCTACATGATGCCATTTACTTGTATAAAAGTGGCAAAATGTCACTATAAAAAAGGGCTATTTTACACAGTGGTGCACACAAACAACGAAGTTCACTTCACCATAATTACTTAATTATTGTCCAAAATTTTGTTCATAAATGAAGTTTATTATATAATCGAAAAAATTATACTTAACTTTGCTTATTGGCTATGGTTTGGATGGATTTTTCTAATCTGGAGACGAGAGTTTTTGTGGAAGTTGGAATAAGTATTGTGAGGATTCACTCCAAATGAGGATTAGGGGCTCCACTACTCGATGTGCACCGCCGAAAGGTTTGCTAAATTTGTGCCTTGTACGTTAAATCACACACTTACAATTATTTGTTGCACTTTACATGTAATTTGTTTTAAATGAACCCTTGACGAATCATAGCTTATTACCGACTTCGTCCTCCAGTAGTAAGTGCACTTGTCATACCTTATCAGCTACTATAGTTACGAGTAAAGTTTAACAAATAATTAACAGCCAATCAAAATTGCCATGTATGTATTTATTTACATATGTGTGATCGTGTGTGTGTAATGAACTGAGTATAAAAAGCCTCTGGACACAATAGTCATTAACCAGTGCAGTATATACTGTGGTTGATTCACTGCTGTACTTCAATGTACATGTAGGTAAACATGATAATTAATCTGTTTACTACGTTCTGACGTGCAAATATATTTGTATTTCCATGACTAAAGGTATTCCACAAGTGTCATAAGATGTGTTATAATCAGAATCGAAAATTTGAAACAGTTACTTTTGAAGTTTGTATATAATTAAATTCATTTATGGTATTTGCAGAGAAGAAATTTCTGACAAGTTATATGTAGGTACTGAAAAGGTGCTCCGAAGTTGGTCAGAATGAAAATTTTTAATTATTTCTGGTCGTTCATCTGAAAGTGCCAAGAGTTTTTCTTACTTGTTTTTTCGCATAAGGTGTATTTTTCAGAATTAGGCAAAGACATTCTGCACTTAGATTCAAGGTTCCAACAAGTTTTGTTACAAGTGAATTCTCCAGTCAACCAAATGGTTTTAGTTCCGTGAGAGTTTTGCTTTTGAGAAATGACAGCAAACTTAAACAATATTAATGGGTCCAAGGGTAACAAAATAAAAAAAATTTATTGATATAGGTAAGAAGGAAATTACGATGATACACAGAGAATGTATAATAAAAACCATTATATCATTGGTAGAAAACCTTTTATCAGAACTCACTCATCGAGTATGTCACGGTTTCCTAACCTTTTTTTTCTAGATTGCTCCCTTTTTAGGATCTCAAGTTTCTCATCGACTCTTACATTCAAATAATTGCAAAATCAGGACTCGAATTATATTATGAAATTTCTAAATAAAATGAATGCTCTTTGATTATTAGTATTATTTTGGCTTCCATGAATTTCCAACATATTAAAAATCTTTTTCAATGAAGGGTTCTAAAGGCTACAAATATCTATGGACCAATAAAACTATAAATTCTCACTGTAACTAACAATAGACCAAAAATATTTTTTAAATAAAAAAATCTGGTAAATTCGTGAGAACATTAATAGTTAAACGCATCCATGCCAGGCTTCTATTAAATATCTGTCACCAATTCTGTCACATTTTGGTAGCTTCCTCGGATTCAAAACCGGTCGAGAGGACAGTGAAACAGGATGAAAAAGAACAATTAGCATGAAAAAAACCTTCACCAACTTCGAAAAATCCCTGACATTAATTTCAATAATAGAAATGAAAATGAAAAAAAAAAAAAAAAGAACCTTTTTGCTGTCGAGCTGTCACGGCGACACGTGTGAAAAATAAAATCAAGCTCATACATGCGCCTACTGCAATTCAAAGTTCGGTATAGGTAGGCACTAGTAAGTACCTATCAATTGTTATTACGTTAGTCACGAATAAAAGAATATGCAAGGATATCGAGGCGAAAAAAAAAAGGTTCATTGCGTACAATTATTCAATTAATGGCGAATTAGTCGATAATTAATTTCTTATTGTAATTTGATCACGTAAACCTTTACCTTTAAATTGCAAATTTTTTATACCTACCTTTTGCCAACAAATTAATGACACAATGTCCACCGTAAAAAATGTTGTACTTTATATGCATAACGATGAAAATTTACACGACTTGAATAAATTTTCTAGCGGAACGAGAAAGCAAAAAAAAAAAGTAAAAATAAAAATATATTGCAACTATTAAGTCGTCGTTGGCTTTGTTCTAATAAAAAGGTTCGTTCTTTAAAAAAAAAAGAAAAAAAAAGAGAAAGTGTCTTCGCAGTTTTTTTTTCTATAAAAGAAATCAGGGGCCTCGCGAAAAGGGGGAGTGGGAGTGTGATGCCCACTTGCGCCAAGATGTTGTAAAAATTGAAAGAGGTAGTAATTTTTTTTTTTTTGCTTTTCCCACTGATCAATTGACTTTTTGTTTTAGAATTTTTTTGGGTGTGTTGTAAAAAGTGATCGGTTACACCCCCCTAACTAAAGTCCTACAGATACGAGTCCGGCAATACGCCATTTTGTATCAGCTACAGCTCATAGGTGAATTCATTTATATTATGTTAAATTCAGGCATTTTAATAGTTTTAGTTTGTTT
The DNA here is from genome assembly GCA_011428145.1 of Ericerus pela. Lineage (NCBI taxonomy): Eukaryota > Metazoa > Arthropoda > Insecta > Hemiptera > Coccidae > Ericerus > Ericerus pela. Next base: position 1,097,126 of record WOFM01000025.1, read on the forward strand.
TATCAATTTTATGAAGATTTTTAATTGTTTCACTTGAAATCTACTTTCGCCCAACAGAATGAAGGGTCAAAAAAACTGGCCACTTATCATACACAATTTTATCGGAATCAAACTGCAATTTACAATCAAAGTTATCAAATGCAATTATATGAGAACTTTAGGTGTTCAGGCGGTACGGGGATTCGAACCCGTACCAACCAAACACCTAAACTTCCCTCGTCACCGCCACCAAAAGTCAATACCGTATTCATTTGGACATGGTGTCGGATGACAGTGAAAGAGGGAGAAGCAGTAATAGCTGACATAGTGTGGTAGCTGCCACACCACTTCCACTCAGTATAGCAGAGCATAATACGACTACTGGTGCGGAGGCGCCTTGCGGGTAGGGATGTACACTGGTGCGTGGTGATGTCCCCCTCATCACCACACAGTGGTGCACACCCTACAGCACTGTCACATTCTGGCAGAGGTGGTGCGATGTACCACCACTGCTACCAGTATCTGCACATCTCCAAAAGATGGCGTTGATAGCTATCTCCCATATCACATCGGGGTCACCACTTTAGGTGTTCAGGTGGTATGGGGATTCAAACCCGTACCAACCAAACACCTAAACCTCCCTTGTCACCCCCACCAAAAGTCAGCACTGTATTCACTCAGCCACGGTGCCGGGTAACAGTGAACGAGGGAGAAGCAGTAATAGCCGATGTAGTGTGGTAGCCGCCAAAAGAACCATTGCTTGCAGAAGGCCGAAATTTTGAAGAAATATTAACATAAGATTGCTAAAGACTTTATTGTGAAAATTTCGCTAAAATTGTACCATTTTTTCTTGAGATATCATACATAGGCGGATTTTGCTAATAACTTGGAAAGGGTAAGCTTCGATCATTTTGTATGGGATACACAGCCGCCCTATTTCACCAACGTTAACGAAATGTGTCATAATTCTAAACCGAACAATGGACATCGCGATGTCCATTGTGCGAAGTAGATGATTGATCAAAATCACCTACTTTACGCACTCGTATTGTAAATAATTATTGCGTATTCGATAGCTCCTTTTTTTCATGCCACTGTCATTTTATTTTTTACGTTTATTCAATCTCTCTTTTTTCATTCTTTTAGCATAGGTTCTTTCATAAACTCTTCGTTTATAGCAGCTTATACAGCTTTAAAATTCGTATAAAATATATCGATGAATTTTTAATCGGAATACCTATTGTCAATTCTTTTAGTTCTCAAAAACTCATACTAACAAATTTTGTTCGCAAACCAGGGTCTATCTCTTTTCATTTAGCAATAATTTTTTGTCTCTAAAGTTGAAAAACGCGTCTTGGTAAACGTTTCAAATAGACCTTCAATTAGGAGTATTCAGTAATGTCGCGTACTTAAAAGTTCAACATATCACGTACAGAAAACATGGAACTTAATCATCAGAAAAATTTCGGCGATGTGAAAAATTGAATTCGTGGACCATACGTTGCCACATATCATTGTTAATAGTTATGTTATCATAAACTGTTAAAAAATCGCTAATACCTATGCTCCCGACATCAAAAAGGTTACAAAAAGTTGTTTGCATTTCTTGTTTCGATGCAGTTGTCAAATTTGTGGTAAAATTTAAATTGTGTATAGGTAATACGTACCACTCGACTTAATGGTACCCACGTTTACATCGAATAATTTATTTCGTTCACGAGTTTAATTACACTTAACTGAGCGGGGTGAGATTTTTGTTGTTGTTTGACCTATGTTTGTTTTCTTTAATTTTGTTTTCCATGCCAACTGCCAAAGAATATTTTCTGTTATTAATAATTACATCTTCATCCCCTTGGCCCCTTCCCGTTTTCCAAAATTCTTCCTGAAAATTTTCCTTCGCCTGCGGTGAAATATTTCGATATTTAAACAAAAAATAGTTCAACTTAGAAGAATCACATGGGTTGCTTCATAAACTCGATTTTTTTTACCCAGTTTCCTTGCTAGCCGAGTATTAAAATTGACCTCATAGAGGGGAAAATGATTGGTATTATTTTTTCATTTTGATCCTTTTTTTTATGTATATACAGGGCGAGGCGGATAGACACGCACCGTAAGGAAAACCTCTATATTGGTGCGTGCCTATATGCGGCAAAAGGGAAAGTTGTACGCGAAATTTCAACAGGTGAGGCGATGTAGACGCACCATATGAAATGAATACAAAATGACATAAGGAAATGAGAAATGCTACAAATTGATGAATAAACTTTAAATACGAAAGGAAAACAGTTTAACTTTGTGGTATTTGATACAAAGAATAGTAAGTACTTCGAAATAATAAAAATTAATTTGCATTTACAGTATTACAGTGGATTATAAAAGGTGTTCTAATAAATTTCCCTCTGCTAATACAAGGTGACGCGATCTTCAAAATTCCGCTGGACAGCTGCAAGTTGGGCATGTGTAATTTCAGCGCAACATTGTTCAATAGCACATTGGAGTGTCTGTAAGTTTGGGAAAGGAGCTCCAACTCGGTTTTTGTAGATTGTTGACTTGATATGGCCCCATAAGAAGGTATCACATGGATTGAGATCTGGTGCTCGAGGAGGCCATGCAATGGGTTGCTCATAGGTACTAATTACACAATTGGGGAATGAGTGTTGAAGAAACTCCTTGGCAGGCCCATAATTGTGCGCTGGGCAGCCATCTTGCATTCACCATAATTCAGCACCAGTATCTACAGCAACAAGTCTTTCACTAATTTCATTTTCCAAGAGTGATAAATATTTTTCACCAGTCAGAGTACCATCAATAACCACTGGACCCAGTATTGTTTGATTAAACATGCCAGCCCACACATTTAAACGTCCTGGATATTGTGTATAGGCAGCATAAACTTCATGTGGATTTCCTTGTGACCATGTGAGAATATTTTGTCAATTTGGGGCATGGTTGAGGGTAAATGAGGATTTGTCTGTGAAAATGATGTTACGCACATAATTTGGGTTAGCATCGCACATTTCAAACAGCAGAGAGGCAAACTGCAGTCGGCGAGGAGCATCTTCTGGAGTTACCTGCTGGCTGAGATGTACCTTATAACTTGCATACTTATGTTTATGCAGCATACGTAGTACTGTCCTCTGTGAAACTCCGGTCATTCTCTCCATATCTCGTGAACTTGCCAGTGTATTTGCATTCACAGCTGCCAAAACTACTACTTCATTGGCAGACTCTCTCTGGCGTCTATTTGTAGGACTTCCATGTACATTTACGCACCCAGTTTCATTGAACTTTTTGTAACAGCGCATAATAGTTGTGTGATTTGGTTTTGGGCGTAATGGAAAGGTTGCTTGAAATAATTCACTCACTTGATGGTATGAATATCCAGCACTACATTTTTTTATCCACCACACTTTTTCTCGAGTACTGTACATTTTTTTTAAACACAAACTCACACCAATCGTAATATTTTTGACAATGTCAAGAGAGGAGATAATTCAATACTGAACCTACACATTTTATCTTTTGTAAATACGTTCAACGAGATTAATCTCGTTGAACGTACCAATATTATCGTGTTTAATTCTGTCTGTCACTTTAAACTTCATTTCATATGGTGCATCTACATCGCCTCACCTGTTAAAATTTTACGTAAAACTTTCCCTTTTGCGGCATATAGGCACGCACCAATATAGAGGTTTTCCTTACGGTGCGTGTCTATCCGCCTCACCCTGTATATGTATGTATGTATGAATTGCCCAAAATTTTGTGTTCACGATTCTGAGAAGAAAATTATTGAATGAATAGGGCTAAAGTTTTTACGAAAGATAGTTTTCATATTGGAGCAAGTCTGAAAGAAGTTTTTTACCTATCGGTTATTTAGTTTCTTATAAGAAAACTGGAAAACAAAAAATTCCTGGAAAAGTCGTTTTTCCAGAATTCTGAGAAAATGACAAAACAGATTGGATTGAAGTTTTTACAATAGACTTTCCTTATGTTGGTGCAAGTTTCTTAGAAGTTTGGTGCCTATTAATTCTGATAAAACTGGAGAAGAAAAATTTCTGGAAAAAATGTTGTGTTCACAGTTTTGAGAAAACTACCAAACAGATAGGGCTAAAATTTTTACAAAAGATAGCTTTGTATGGGAGCAGTTTTGAAAGAAGTTTGGTGCTCTTCAGGGTAGTAGTTCTCGAGAAAACTGGAAACAAAACATTTCTGGAAAACTGGTTGTTAGCGATAAAACATTGACAGATCCATATTTTTGTTAAAGATGTTGATAACTGTCGATAGTTTTTTGTAATTTCTTAACCTGAAAGTAGAGTTGAGACCACCAATCCTCTCCCCTTACTCTTGCGAACACTCGACTATTTTTCACAATGTACTTTTGTACCTTTACTCGCAGCTACACTGTTACACTGTTCCACCACTCACTCAGTCTATCTCCGTAGTTGTTAGTTAACCTCTTACATCTTTATACCATGTACATGATTCACGGCTCTGCTGCAATTACACATACTTCTGAGACATTACTTTGAGTACTTCTTTAATTCTTTTGTACAATTACTCTACTTCATCGATCCATAACCTCTATAAATAGCAATGAAATATTGATATATTGATAAATATCAGTATAAATATCGACGACTGTCATTATAAATATCGATCACTATCGATATAAATATCGAGAAAACTGGGTTTTCTAGTGAAGCATTGCTGTGTTAAGAGTTTTTTTTCCTCTAGCACGGGTATGAAATCATTAGTCTCCCCCAAAAATGATAATATTTTTTCATACAGTAGTTAAAATCTCTGATTTTTCATACCAAAGTTGGTCTATAGTACCTATCATAAAAAAATATTTTTGTATCTATAATTTTAGTTATAATTTTTGTCCTTATATTTTTATGAACTTTTATGAAGACTGTTATCGCTGTTGTGAAGAAACGTAATAGCCGAGAAGAATCTAGTCAAAAATGTTAGTATAAAGGAATTAATTTCTATGAAAGGCTTTACTGTTGAAATGTGTTGGCGGGATTTCCCCGAGTTCTAACTATGTGATAAAAAGTCTTTAGCCCAACCTCAACCCCATTTGCTTTTCCCACACAAAGGGGCTATATTTATGACTGTTTTCAGTGATTTTCATTTTGATATAAAACGGGGGGAGGGAAGTCACGATAAAAATAGTTCAGAAAAAAAAATGTACAAAAATATTCCACAAAAAAATATCCTACCAAAAATTTACAGCAGTACCATAGGTAAGTTGAAGTGCCAAATGCCTGAATAACGTGTTCTGTTACAAAACAAATACATACCTCTTCGTATTCTCAAGCTTCATATTTTTGTTAAAAACATTTACAGAACAAATACACAACTTTTTCTGGCTTGTCGTACCACTTGAACTATGATACTGAGGTAAATTAAAATAAGAACTTTTTTTTAATAAAATTTTATGAAAAATATGTTTTTAGTCTGATATTTTCCTCGTAACTCCACCCATTTTTAAGGAAAATGAAAAAAACCAAAAATATTCGCTTATTGTGCTTCCACCTGTGTGGGAAGATAGCAGGGTTTGGCGAAGAGCTTTCTACTACGTAATTAAGAAAGCACCGCCAACAATTCAACATATTGCAGCAGTAAAACCTTTTACAGAAATTAACTCCTTTATGAATGTTAATTCAGGGGATTGAAAAATAGAAACGGAAACCGAATGTTTTGGATATGGAAACCATATTTTTTTAAGCCAAAAACCGAAATAAACAGAAATAATAAAATTCTGAAATAAAAACCGAATCGGAAACATTTACTTAACCAATTAGATTTAAGACTATAATAACGGAACCATAACGGAAATCGAATGATAAATAGACTTCGTTTACGTTTCTCACTTAAATAATTTTTAATTGGGAGAAAAATTTGAAAAAAAAAAAAATATATTTTTGAGAGAATTTCGAAGAAATATCGATGTTTCTGGAAATATCGATATTTAAACAGGATTTGGAAGATTTTAAATGAAGAAAAAAGTTTTTAAATGGAAACGGAAACTGCCTGAAAAATTTTGTTAAAACCAGGAAACGCAATGTAAACGGAAACCAAAAATAACTAACTTTATAGTAAATTTCAGAAAATCAACAAAGGAAACAAAATGAAAAAAAGGTATAGTATTAATTTTGAATTCCAGGCTAATTCGCTTGGGCTATTGATAAGTTTTTACAATTTATTTTTCTTTAATAATAACATTTTATTTTTGGTTTTGTACGATTTTCAGGCAAACTATTTTATCTCCTATCGAAAAAATTTTGCATTTAATTAGACTTCTATCTTCATTGGGTATACAAAAAAAATATAATTCTCATGGATATTTTTCACAAGTAAAATTTCTTCTTTTTCGCTGATATACCAAAAATGATACGAACACATTCATTTCTCTCTTGGCCTTTTTAACTCTATACATACCTACAGCCTAATGAAGTTATGAAGATACAGCAAAAATAGTATTGTCTGTTCTCTATGCTTACACATCTTCACTCCGCAAAGCTCATTCAAGTAATTACGTCCAGACAACATTTGCCAAAATATTAATTAATCGAATTTTGATTTCAATGATGCAAGAAAATATAGTCATCCATCAATCAGTCTTCATTTAGACATTTATCCGATTGTCTTCGTTGTTTTGACGACACATTTAATTAATCCACCGTCGATTTTCATTATGTATCGCTGCTGGAAATTCAATTACTATCAATAGTAATATCCGTTTTACCATTAAATTTATTGTTTCGCTGATACTTTTTTTTATTTTTTATTTTTTGTGAAAAAATCGCCTATGACGTTTACAATTATTGTAGTTAAAAGAAAAGAAGAACGATTCTTTTGGAATCGTTCCCGCAATTTTAATGCACGCTGTGTTTTTCCCCCTCGCCGTGTAGCAGGTTTTTAAATTATTTGAAGAATGAAAATCGATGTTGTTCCCAATCAATCAGCAATAAATTTATGGCTACTCGTGACCGCGTTAAAACTCGTTAAAAAATAAGAAAATAAAAAATTTTAGATTAACTGTCGGTTTTATTGAATAAGTGTGGTTTTTAAAAAATTTTGATCATTTGTAGGCCACGACCTTGCGTAAAATTACGTATTTTTTTCTAATTTTGGATGAAAAAGAAACGATAGAAATGATGAATGATATGGGCGAGTATCTCACAATCTACTTGAATGTTCGTTAAAGTGCGAATATTTATTGGGTGTTGTTATTTCTACCAGCTTGGGTGAGGAGTTGCTCGGATATGTACTGAATATGAACAAGATTGCTTGTATTCCCTGGGGGTTCCTTTATTTTTCGATGTTATCATTATAGTGAGGAAAAATATACAAAAATTTAGCAAAGTCGAAACTACGAAACAAAAAGTCGGCTTTTCATTTCTTTTTTAATATTAATACTTTATAATATTCACAATTTTTTCATACAAAGATTTCATTCTTGACTTGAATAAAAATAGTATCAGTTTTGACTTTTAATGAAGATGATAAAAATAAATGTATTATTGAAAGGGAAGAAAGTTTTGAAAAATTTTCACAAAAGCTGAAAGAAGCCGGCATTTCATTTTCAATCTGTTCATCAAATACTAAAAGTACGTCAATGAATTTTAAAAAGGTATCTTCTTACCTACTCAATTAACTTCAGACCTGTCACACACATCAACTAAGCTATGAGTTGGACAGATACTTGGGGTATTTTAAATATGACGAAGTTTTTTTGGACACCAAAACTAATATTGTTTTCATAAAATATTCAACTTAAATTCGACATTACATCAATAATCTGCAAAATAAATTAGGGTACTTAATTTTTTGGTAAATGTAAATTGAAAAGTGAAAAATTCCCACTCTCCAGTCTCCTTTAACTCTAATGATAAAAAAATCTGATAACTGAGACTTGTATTTCTGTACCACTTTGCATGATTCACTGAATCATTTGAAAACGAACGCCTCACTCAAGCTGGTAGAAATAACAACACCCATATTTATTTCATTTTCAATTTTTCTCTTCCTAAATATGTATAAGTTTATTCCACAGATGTAGGCCTATATCTACTACGTATCCAGGGACATGACGAAATGATTTTTCTTTGTGGAGGAGAGAAACAAAAATTATGAACATAATGTAAAAAAAAAAAAATGTATCAAATTCAACAATTTTCCAACTATACATGAGATTAGCCAATTTTTCCAACTCTAAAAACATTTTTGGGTGAGCCTCCCCCATCCCTATTAACTACGTCCCTGTATCTACACAGAAAAGTTCTGAACTACTTGTAGCTTTCTGAATTGAGGCTATTCTGTTTATCAGAGTCGAATTTCGAAAGAACCTTATAGTTAATCTTTCTCAAAAAGTACGTGAATTCCTAACCCTCCTACAGGATTTCCCAATGTGAGTGATTTTTATACGCGGGTAGGTGAAAATGGAAAAGAGGAGGACATAGGGGAGATGGGAAATATCGTTAGCTTGTTTTCAAAACAATTTTTTTTTAAAATGTAATTTTTCCTCAATAGGTTACCAAAATTAATCAATCCCATTTCCGATAAGGGTTCTTGTATAGTTTTTGTAAATATATAACCTAATCAATTTTTTTTTTTTTAATATGCGTTCAATCGTGAAAAATTGTTTAAAAAATTAAAAAATATATTTACCTAATCACAAAAAACGTTAAGCATAACAATTAAATATTTCAAATTTTTTAAATATATTTTACCGCCAAAGAATTTTAAAGGGTGGGACCACAATACGAAAAAATAAATTTATCTAATTTAAGCGTTTTTGGAGCATCACAGCCGTCAAAAAGTAACAAATTTTATCCAGAAATAATTTTGTTTTGTAATTCTGATAAAATTTTCAGTGCTATGTTAATAAAAAGATTTGAATTACTTTGCAAAAAACTCATATTTAAAGCAGAAACAAACGATAATATGTTTGTATGAAAAAGAAAAATTCTAAGCAAACGTTCGTAAGTAGACACCAAAAATACGTTGAACTCATAACTGGGAGATATAAAAAAATTACTTAAGCTGAATAAATCAACAGATTAGGCAACGAAATTCTAAATGAAGTTGAGGAATGCAAAGCTGTAAACAATCTCGTTGTTCGATAAGCCTATAGTTACTGCATGTTTACGGGTGAAATTCCAAAAATTCCAATAGTTAAAAAAGTTAAGGCGAAATTTCAACCAGCTGTGTTCTACTTATTAGTTTTTTATAAATGACGTTTAGGTGATTGCTTGTAAGAAGCATCACTGGTATCTTTCTCTCGATACTTACAATAAAGATCGTAAAAATAGTCGTTTTATGGAAACCAACACCACAAGTCATTATAACATACAATTTAGGTACCTACGCACGAAATTCATCATAATGTTTATCTGTTTCTCGTTGGTATTTGTAAAAATTTACGTTCGCTACCAAATACAAACAAACAAACCAATTTTTCCCCCCAAAGTACTCAATAGGCTACAATCACTATAATTCACGCACGTCAAATATATAGACTTTTCAGTTCAGCCCATCAGTCAAACGACCCGAAGAATAAAGAAATTGAAGTTGAAGGACGGAAAAGTAATACGCGGAGAGAAAGAGCGAGAGAAAAAGACAATTACCTAATTCGTAGTCTCAACATAACAAGCTTTCAAAAAGAACTGTGTCAAGTTTATATATTTGGTTTATAAAGTTTTAATGCGTGTAAACAAGCCTCCTTGTTCAGTTTTAATCGTATTTTGCAAATAAACAAGAAAAAAAAACCTCTAACGCCGTAAGTCACGCTAAAAAATGTGGGTTTCTAAAGAAAGAAAAAAAAAATAGTATATTACACACCAATGTTTGAAACTCAAAAGTGAGTGTTTGTAAGTGAGCAGTTCCCGAGATATGTAAGCTCACTTTTGAACTTTGTTGAGGAAGATTTTTTAGTATTAAAATTGCTTTTTGAAATGGTTTCTAAAAAAAAGTCCACCTCCTGATTTTTGGTAAGAGAAGGGGTAGATAACGACGGTAAAAAAAGTAGAGGGAGAAAATGGTGATGAAAAATAAAGTGAAGGTGGTAACCTCGTTTTGTTGTTTATGGAGAAAACGAGAAGCTGATAGAAAACAAAATATACTGTTTATTTTTTTAAATTTTTATTCATTTTCAATGCCTCCCTCTTATTCTTACAAAGTGTGAAACCTGTGGATTTTTTATAATTAACAATCAAAAAGCCACAAAACGACAATTAAATTTCTCATAAATATTCTTAATGGTGGGTGAAGTAGTTACTTTTAATATGTTAGAATATGGTGATTCCCTCATAAGTATCAGCAACTGAAGAGCCAAGTACAGTAAGTGTGACTGCAATGCCAGAAACCCCAGATTCAAGTCCCACTCAGGATATAATCTTTTTTAAATATAATTTCCATTAATAATTTCAATAGGATGGGAAGTTAGGCTATTTTTTTTTAATGTAGAAAAAAAAAAATAAGGGCATAATATTACAATTGAAATAAAAATAAAAACATTACCATTTGAAGATCATCATTTCTATTTCAGTCTCATAAATTAATGTTGAATTAACTTGTTACCTTATTGTAACCTCTATGTCTTGGTGTAAAGTAAGTGTGCTCCCATGTAAAACCTCCATGTAAAAAGGCATGTTTACTTTACATGATGGTTATGATGCTTCATTAATGGTAAGCATAACTTTTTGCCTGCATAGTTTTCTAATCATGTATTATAAAAATGAATAAATAAATAAGTACAATAAAAAAGTCAAAATATGATAAGTATTTAGAAGAATTCTGGGTAAAAATTATGTTTAAAATGAAATGTCAATTAAATTTATATATGTATTGTGAAGTTATAAAAAGCATATGAAAGTTAAAAAATATGATCACTTTAATAAATCAAATAAAAGCAATCTGCTTTTGACCAGCTTCTTTGGTTCATCTGGAATTTATATTCTTTTCTTAACAATAGTGAAAGATATTTTCAAATCACCTCTACGCATGAACTGTTTAACCAATTGAAACAAAATTTTTCAGAATAATGGAAATAGAATATGATACATTCAGTGTTTGTACAAAATTTTGTTACTATAGGTTGAAAATTAATCATTTTAGAATCGTTAAATTTCCAAAAATGTAACATAACAAATGGAGTCTAAAGTCAGAGTAGTCACCCTCTGGTGGCTCCTTGATTTTGCGATTATGTGATGTTTTTTAATATTGAAAACGTACACAATCAAAGTTTTCGAAAGAAATTGCATGAAAATTGTCCGTGGTAAAAAGCTGAAATTTTTATGAGATGTCTACATTGATTATCTAAAGATACCCTGAAATTTTTGCTGAAATTGTACCCTTGTTTCTTGAGATATTTCTGAAATTCTATTCAAATCCTGTGATTTTAATGATAAGAATTTAATCAAGTTGGGGAATATGAACAGAATTTTGGTAATAGCTAGAGAAATAAATGTACAATCTCAGCAAAAATACCTGAAAATCTTCAAATAACCTATGCAGATGTTTCCTAAAAATTTTAACTTTCTACCACTTACAGGTTTTGTTTAATTGCTTTCAATAACTTTGATTTTATATGTTCTCAATGTTGAAGAACTGCTCACCATCCCAAAATTAACAGTGCTAGTGGCACAGTCTAGCGAAGGCTTTACATCCCAGTAGGGTTTTCCCCAGAGACATACAGCTAAAGAGATGTTCAACACCTGATCAGAAACATAAGAAAGATAGAATGTTATAAAACATTTTGAAGTCCAATATTTGTTACTGTGAATATGTTGTGGCTTGATAGTGTGTGTGTGTGTATTGGTATAGAGACGTCTGTTTTCATTACAAAATATGCGCAGCTTTGGATGTGCAATAGGTACCACCGTCAATAGAAATGTGAATAGGTATATACATATAGGTAATTATGTATGTATGAATTTTGGTTTATCATGCCAAAATTTTCCTGTGGTCATGATACGATTAACGAAGGTATCCTCACCCCTGCGTCTGAATACAATATCAATAATTTTAATACGTCGATTTTCTTCGAAAACCTACGTAAAAACCGTAATGCCGAAGTACAGTAGGTATTGTTTGACGAAAACAAAAAATATTTACTTAACACAGCCCGTTAATATTGTGGAAGATATGTGTAGGTAGGTTAAAAAGTCAACACATAAATGAGATGGAAAGAATGCTTTCGTTTTGTTCTGAAATACGTAAATACGAGCTATAGGCTATTGTAGACGCACTATAGACTATGCGGTAGGCTAGTTATCTTCTGTAGATGACTGTTGTTCGTCGTAGGTTTGCAAATTCCTGTTTAAGATAACATTCGGTGACAAAAATCTATCAAGTGGCCGTAAGATCAGCTCGGTTAGAGAGGTGGTTTTCAACGCAATTATGAGGTGAAATCATATCGTTTATTGTCAAAGCGAAGGTATACCAGAATTGTTAGCATAACGGAGCCGACGGTGCTAGAATGGAGTGCATTTATAACCTCAAATGTTTCTCTTCTCTTTTCCCACTCACTGTAATGCAATATATTTGTGTTATCTCAGACGATAAGTATTTTCAAATCGACTTCGATCTTCGACGTGACATGCATCGGTGTTCGAGGCAAAAAAAATGCATACAGGGTGTGCAAGGTTCAAATGTCATAACCTGGTGGGATGATTTTACAGGTCATTCGCAGGCAAAAACTATAGTTTATTTAGAAATTTTCCAAATTCTCGGCTGTTTATGAAAAACTGATACCCATCCTTACGCCAGAAAAATCTTAGATAATTCGAAAACAATTCGTGAAAAAAGAAATATAATTTAACATTGGAAAGAAGATTTTTACTTTCGGACTATACTTTATAGTGTAAGTTCGTGTATCTTGATTAAACACTTTTACAACAAGAAAAAATTGCCCAATTTTTGTTTTCAAACAACTAAAAGATCGTTTTTTACTACATTCGGTTTGGGTTCCAAGCTGACAAGTCTGAAAAAAAAAGTAATATTCTTTCGATTGATGCAATCAGAATTTAGTTCAACCACAAATATCTTTCGAATTATCAATGATTTGTTACAGTAGGCTACCTAAAAAAACGAAATCAGAAAATTTGCTCAAAAATAGATGAGAAAAAATTGCCGCAAAATAAGTATTTTTTGTTGCAGATAAAACCTATAAAATTATTCCACCAAGTTTTGACATGTAAAGCTTACACAAAATGTATATCTATCTACCTATGCCGTCCAAGAAATGGATTAAAACTTGAAAGTTTTTACAAAAGGAATAGATACCTAATCGAGGGATTGACAAAGTCATTTTGAAAAATTGAAAATGAAAAAAAAATTATGAAAAAGATGCCTATAGAAATGGACTAGAAAATATTTTCAAAGAAAAATAAAAAAGCTGTTAAACATGAAAAACGCATTTTTTTGGAAGTTTGTTGAAATCCAGGGAGCCGAACTGCAATGAGTGACCTTCACAAGCCTAAGACAATGATTCTGGTCCATTATTACGAGAGGATAGTAATAGCGCATAACAACCGGACATAATTCGTTGTTCACTATCGTCGCTATTGGACTTTGACTATATACGTACTGGACTGCTAATACTGATAAGAATAACACAGAGTCTAATGAACAACCGGTGAAGCTGAGTCAGACACCCGTATCCCCATTCAAAATGTTAGTTTACTGGTAGGCTCAAAATATTCCCGACCATTTGGAAAACGTTCTAGGTTATTTATATTTGAAAATTGAAAAATTAGAAGGTATAATTAAAGAAAATGGGAATTTAAAGATTGAAAAAATTGTTGGCATAAATTTAGGCATATCCACCAATAAGAGCTATGCATCAATAAATCAAATTTTAAATTGATTTAGCTGAAATTTTTGAACTTCTGAGTTTTATAAAACTACAACATTACCGATTTAATTCGTAATTAAAAGCAATAATTGTGGTAAGAAGAGACCTAGTCAAAGGAAAAGACAATAAGTATTAACAAATTTGATAATGAACTAACATTTTGAGCAGGGATACGCTTGTTTGTTTTGAACACAGCTTTTTATCAGTATTAGCAGTCCAGTATGTATATAGTCAAAGCTATTGGAAGAGTGCCGAGGATAATGCAGGTTGCCTAAGCAAATCGGCTAAAGTTCGAGGTTATGTTTTCTGCGGTCAATTATCACAATGTGAAAACAGAACACATACGGTCAACGTATCTTATGTAAACAAAGCATTCTGGCGAACATTTGGAGGCGGAAATTGTGAAACATGTACTTAACACAGATTTTTAGAATTTTTACGATAAAGGGCAATTCATCAATGAATGAGGATGTTGCGTTATTTAAACTGCAGTAGGCCTATCGCTCTTGAAAACAGCGCGGATTGAAAATTAATTCAAGAGTAGGTATGACCAATTTGACAACTTTGCAAATACCAATAAGCCACTTTAAATTCCGTTATATTATTGTTATTGACAACGTAGGAAGGTATACTTTCCATACCATGCATTCAACGTACAAAAAAGGTTTAAAATGTCATTCTAAGTAACTGCGGCGCCCATTATAATGAAGAACAATGGACAGCAGTGTAACGTCGAATGAAATGAAATTTTTCGGTTATTTCGCTACAAAGAGCACGTATTCAAAGAGAATACCAATTAGTCATTTCTATTTGCAGTACTATAATACCGCGATGTATACCTACTGTATACGACAGTATGGTAACAAATTTTAAAATTTCAGTTACTTAAAGGTAGCAATATTGTTGTGTGCATTTAAGATAAAATGAGTAAAAACCAAGTACACCGATGTTCGTTGGATGGTCGTAACGGTCAACGGCAAAATGGCGTATCTACCTGCAGTAAATTCAAATAAAAATGAAGGTAAATAAATGTAGGAAAATGTGGAAAAAAGTGACGGAATTTTGTTTTATTACCATCATTTATACGTACTATTTTAAGACGGTTACTGTTACAAAATAGCACTTAATGAGTTGACCTAGTGCATTTCCTAAAGGTTAAACTGCAATTTTATTTTTATTTTTTTCCCTCAGAACGACTTAATTTGGTAAGGCAAACCCAAAGAATGTGAAGCAATAATTTTATTAATCAAGAAAGGAGAATGTTACATATATGATAAAGCCATGAGTCGTAAATTTTTATTTAAATTATTTTCGACGATAACGAGTAAGGCTAGATTCTCCGACTTTGCGAACATTAAATTTTTTTAATCTACCATATCGTTAGCTTAAAAGTGAAAATTTGTTAAAAATTGTGATTCAGAGACAGAACCATCATAATAGGTAGACAACATTTTTTTTCTTTGAAGCGTTATGATTTGAAATTTATATTTTACATTGAAGAATCAAAGAATACCTGCATAATAACTTGAATATTGAATGAGTCAGCATCACAATGACATAGGAGTAGTAATATTAGTAATTTATTACTCTTCAATCACTGATTTTTGCGAGCCAAACTGGTTTTTAAAGGTACCTGTGGAATATCTTGTTGTGAGAGATATTCACATGTAGAAGGTAATCTAGGCTTTGCATCTTCTGCCACTTCACACACTAAGGTATGGGAGAGCCAAATCCAAGGTGAACACTGGCAATTTTGTAGCCAGTTTCATGAACTTATATACCCAATTTGGCACATGCACACAGATACACATATGTACATATTTGTATGGTATTATGTCATACATTATGTCATTTCCTATCTCTGTAAGGTGATAAGAAACAACTCAGTGCATTTGGTTCTGGTCAGTGACATCACTGAGATCCTTATCAGGTAATTCATCACGGAATGTATAATGCATCTTACCTGTACATACATACAGGTATGAATATACAAACGTACATACATGTATTTGGTTTAATGTCATAAAGACGAAATATGCCAGCCTTTTGGCAGCAACTGTTGTCAAAGGGTACAACCCCCTATACCTCATACAAGTATTGTCCCCACAGTACCTAAATGAAAAACTATCCCAACAATTCTAGAAAATATTTAATAGGACCACCATGAAATCATCTTCTATTATTCAAAAAAAAGTTCATCACAATTGGTGCCAACAGTGAGAAGTTATTTTGGAACATACATACCTACAAAAGAAAAAAACACATATACGCACAGATCAAATTGATAACCTCCTCCTTTTTTCAAAGTTGGGTACTTAGTAAACTGATGAGAATATTTATAATTTATCTCGAAAGTTAACTTTCCACATTTCAGAAAAATGAAGAAATAATTATAGATTCTAATACAGTGTTCGAATCTCATGACAATCAACAAACTGAAATTTCTGGAATTTCTATCATTTTTAGCAACTGTCGAGATAAGTAGCCAGTGAGATTCTCGGTGCACGATATCAATTTTCACAAAATCTATTAATCAAGAAAAATAACATGAACTATTTTTTTTGATGTGTAAACATCTTAGTGCTTGATCTATGGTAGGGGCTAGCGTAACTCTTACAATAATTATAATTCTCATTTGTGTGTGTTAAATGAGGTGCAGGTGTGCATGCATATACTATTGTTTACATATAAATCTTTTATGTTATGAGTAGAGCTGCTGTGGAAATCACACCTCTTTTTTTTAATTACTCATTCTTCGCTGTATTTTCAGTCTCTATCAAACATTTATAATAGACTGACCACTATCCCATAATTATGAACTCGTATTATTTTTACCATCAACTTTCAACACACTTATACAACGTGGCAGTTTTGTTTCCTTTAAATGACTATATAACATATATATACTCCTCTTGTGCATATATTTATTTGCAAACCTCTAAATTAAGAAACAATGGGCCAAAATACAATCGCTTCCCTTTCTGTATTATGAAGAAAAAAGGGGGGAATGGGAAGATTTTAACTAGATATATTTTTTTCTCTTTTGCACACCCTACCCTCTCTTCACACAGAATTTGGATTTTTTTTTACCAAATGCATCCTCTCCATCCAGAAAGGCTATATCCGTCTATGCCTCCAAAAATGATCATAAACCTGACTTGGGTTGTATTTTACAATCATAGGAAGATACACCAACAGATATCTGTATATACTGCATATATAACATAGATATCTAACTTGCCTGTTTTCAGCCACCTTCACTTCCTCTTACCACGCCTCACCAAAGTAAATAAAAGCAGTAGGCACTTTACACAAAGTGAACCCATTTATATCACACTTAATATACACAATTGATCAAATTTTTGAATACAAAATACCTCATTAAAAATTATAAGAAAATTAATTTTTTTTTGTATCCTGGTTTCAATCTTGAAGACTGATAGAACATCCACACCAAATATGACATCAGAACATGCATTAATAAACATACAACACTTATTCGAAAATAACCTTTTGTGCTTAAGAAATGCATTGTACACAATTTTTTTTTTCCAATGGGCAAGGGGATCAACACATCTCAACACTTCATGAGGGTGAATGCTCAACATAGTGAAAGCGGGTTCTCAATAATTATGTCTCAAGTGATAGGATTTTCATTGTATCGCGATCAGTAAAATGTTGTTCATAAATCATGACTTGTACTTATCGTAACCTATATTGGCATTGTTATCATTATATTGACACCTTTTCACCAAAGAAAAGTAATTTCACGACATATTTTGCCGCAAGGAAACTGAAAAATACTTGGTAATGTTTCTTATATAGGTATTCATACAGAGTGATTCACATTTTGACACACCATAAGAAAATAACATTTGGTGTCAGTGTCGTAGTCAGAGGGGATTAAAAGTGTAAATAAATCCACGCTTCGGATTTATTTAAAGTAGAATTTCGCAGAGTAAGACCATTATGGTTTTTAATTTCATGACAAATAATGACAATTGACATTAAAATCATAAATTCATATCTCAAAAAACACCAAAAAGTTTTTCGCCGCAAAATCATTTTTTCAATTTATGATTTCTCCTCCCCTCTCAGATGAATCTTGCATACGACCCCGGTTCCAAAGGTGAAGAAAAAAATTTTTTAATTCAAAGTTTTTGGTCTATTCAGGTGGCGGCCCAAAGTCGACCTCTGGTCCTTCCTCCTCTGAAAAAAATGTTCTTGAAATTTGCCACTGAGAGTGATGGGGTGTGGGGGGAAATTTTCTCTCATAAAATCCTCCCTTAAAAAGATCCTGGCGAAGCCACTGTTTGGTGCGTCTAAATTTGAATCACTCTTATTTTCTGGTCGAAAACGATTCACAATTCGAGCAATTCACAAATTCATAGTTCATTCGATGCATGACCTTTTAATAGTTTTGTTCAAGCAAATTAGAGCTTATTCTAATGAATATTCTTTAATAAATTACAAAATGAAAAACAAACGTTTTGAAAAAAATAGTTAGGCAGCTAGTTTTCAAATTTATTGAAAACACAAAATATAAAGTCGCACAAGATAAAAAACATGTAAAAAAGGTGAGGAAACAGAAAATAAAATTAGGCCTGCGGTATAAATGTTCGAATATACCTTCTTCAATATGAACACACTAACTGATTGAGAAAGAGAGAAGGTGAGAGGGAGCTCACTCACTCACTCTCTCTCTCTCTCTCTCTCTCTCTCTCTCTCTATCACAGAAATTTTCCTGGACATTGAGTAATTACCTGTGATTAATGCTATCACAGTAAAGCTGAATCGCCTGCTTATATAAATTATGAAGATTAGCATTTGTACTGAAAAGATCATAATTAAAATCGGCCCTAATTTGTTTGAAAGAAAATTTTAAGGAGGTGCAACGAATCGCGAATCTCAAATTTTGATACCCCAAATATTATTTTCCTTCGTTGCGTCTAAATGTGAATCACTCCGTATGTCTATAATCGGCTGGTAATTTACATATCATTATAGATAAGTTTAAAAATACATAGTTTGTACATAGTTCACACTGAATGCCACAAAATAAAAATTTTGTCAAAACCAAACTAATCAGTCTTCAATTTACCAATGAAACAAGAAAGTAAATTAGAACAAAAAAAAAAAAAAATCAACAAAACAATAATGAACAACCATTCACTTTAACTCTAACTAACAAATTCAAGGAAAATTAACGTTGGTCATTAGTCGATGCAATATGGTGTGCTTTATGATGCACTTCGCGTTGGGTAATTAAAATCGATGGCGGGAGAAAAAAGATTCCAAAAAAAAATGGGGGAAAAAATTTAAAAATTGTTACTGTAAAATATATAGGATAAACCATGACTTCAAATATAAAACGAATTTTATGGAATTAATTGGTCAAGAGTGGACAGTACCGAAACAAAATGCAATGAGAAAATGTTTGTTTTTTTTTCTGTGGCATTCTCGATAAAAAAAAAAATTATGCACAACTCGTAAATCAATTTATATTTGACTTATAAATCGATCTAAAACAATTTTAATTGTTTTTTAAATAGTAAATATTATTTTGCGAAATTGGGTCAATATTTTTTTTAAATTTTTGTTGGGAACTATGAATGTGGAAAATCATTTGAATTGTTTATGCAATAAATTTTCGAATGAAAACGAGGGAGTTGGAAGGAATTAAAAGTTAATGTACAAGGTACAGAGGAGTCCAAGGTATTTTCAATTCATCTCCTGCGTCCTAATAAAACGAAAAATATTCTACGCATTAGTATTTTTAGAGCCTTAAGATAAAATTCTTAGATATTATTTAATTTTTATAAAAGGTATACCTGATAAATATGTGTAAAAGCACCAGACTTTGAATAACTCAATGCATTTTCAGCGCAGCTAAAATAAATACTAAAAATCATTAGATGCTTAATTTTTATACTATAAATTTTACTTTCAGCAATTTCATAAATTTTTTTTCACAACTTATCAAGAAAGAACAAATTTAAAATCTTTTGACTATATAGTACTGGACCAGTAAGGCTCCATGAGACTGATGTACTTTTTAATGTCAAGACATGCCGATGAAGTAGTAGGCAACCTTAGCGTACCTCTTGCGTATTTTCAACATTTTGGTTGAGCTCACCAATTTAGAATGCATCTGATAAAGACATCCCTTAAATTCACAAGGATAGCGTACATAAACACAGACCAAAGTACGTCAAAATGTACGCTCTGGTAGGGTATGTAACCAAAATATTTTTAGGGTTATTGGTTACTGGGAACAAATAAAAATCTATACTGGTGACTGGTTATTGTTCAGGTTAACCAAAACAACATTTCTGGTTATTGGCTGTGATTACCGGTTATTGGTTGAGACAAAATTCATGGTAAAATTGACACAAAATTTTTTTTTCAAAGTCAAATTATCGATAATTGATAATTTTTCAGGAAATAATTGGTAATTTTTGAAAAAAATAATCAGTAATATTAATATTTCAGAAAAACCAATAAAAACCGATTCTATTGTCCATGATTCTCAAATCGTGCTGTGTAGGAGTTTTTGCTTTGAGTGTGCTCTTTCTAAAATTGGTAATTTTTCACAAAATTCTTATTCGTTTGCCTTTTAAAAGTAGCAACGTCTAATGAAATAATTTATCAAATATGAATTATATATGAAAAAATTTTTATGTTCCCAAAGTTTCAAGCCATATAACTGAGTTGTGTTCGAAATTTTGACGCCATTATACACGCCACTTTTTTACCCAATTTAAGCACTGATTCACAAGTTTTCAATGTTTAGTTCAAAATTGTGTTTTTATTAACACCGATCCAACTACATTAATCGTTGGCGATATTTTATCTAATCTGAATCAAAATTTAGTTTTCCATGGGCTCACAAATCACAATTTGTGCGACACTACATTAGCTACCATGCGGAGCATTTTGAGCAAGGGCTTGAATTTGTTGTTTTTGGTGAGTTTTTCAACTCATACTGTCCATGGCTGATTGATCGTTTATCAGCGGGGCTTCTTTAGTGGAATCAACTTGAGATTGATGCTGTATCATACTACGAAAGATTGCATCATTTCAAATCTGTTGCTACTAGAGACCTCAGTACAGTAATATAAACTTCATTTTTAGGCTCTTTGTTCTATTCTGTTCATTTTCTTGGAAATGCAAAACAAATACTAAATTAATAGGCATTTGGTGGAAGAGGGTTGGTTGGTTTTGCTGATTCATTTGATGTTCTGTTGGTTGTGGTGCTTCCTCCTTCCCTACTAGAAATGTCGACCTAGTGTATGAAACAATGGAAAGCATGGGCAATGACAGAGCATCCAGAGTAACCTCCAACACAACTAATCCGCAATGAATTGACAGGAGTTCTTCCCGGAAGTAATAAGTCAATTACCAGAATGTGTTACGTGTTACGTGCCATTGTGTACAATGTTAAATTGTAATAGAACACTTGTTTAAAAATAATGTTTTTAATAGGGAATTAATCTATTAGATATAATGGTATTAGAAGAAAAAAATTCGGAAAAAAGTTAGTTAGGGTAAAATTATACTAAGGGAAAAAAAATAAGAGAAAGTGTTCGGGAATTCTTTATCATTGACCACAGCCCCAACCCCCATTCAGCCCTCACCGTGTAAAGCCATTGCAAAATCAAAAAAAAAAAAAAACGAACTTGGCAGGGGCTACGCGAAGCAGTGTTTTTAAGAAGGATGTAACCCATCAATTTTTACAACCCCCTAAAAATTTGCAATTATTATCAAAAAAATTCCAGGAAAAACGTCAATTTGTCAGTGGAAAAACGTGAAAATAAAAAAGTCACCACCTATTGTACAATTTTTACAATATCGTGGGCCAAAGTGGGTGTCATACCAATACTCCCTTCTTGCGCAGCCACTGGAACTTGGTAAGTATTCGGATGAAAGTTAAAAATTAATAATTGTTATCCCCGAAATTCGGGGATTCGTGAATTAAATTTTATTTTCGACAACGAATCGTTTCCGCGTAGAAGGAAGAAAAACATTTTTTCACATTCACGCAGTTGGCATAACGCCAAAAACGTACGAATAGGTACTATATAAATTTCAAAAACTTTTCATTCATTTTCCAAAACTGAAAAATCTAAAGTAAATATCTGACCCATTTTATTTTTGACACCAATGCTTTCTCACTTGATTTAACGATAGTATTCTCGACTTGGAAGACGAATGTGGCAGGGGACAAAGTAAACATAATAATTCTTCTGCAATCATTTTTCACCACAATATGTCCAAAAGATTGGAAAACGAATTTTCACACTAAGAGCAAGACGAATGATAAATGATGCAGATGCACTCTATTTGGCATAATTTCACCATAACTTCAACAAGGACCCACATTTCTGCTCCATTAACCTTAAAAATTCATGAACGAACTCGTACCGACTGCAACTTCTCAAAACACCAATAATTCGAGGCTTTATTTTCACGACGTCCCTACTTTTTTTTTTTCCAACTTTTTAGCCCTCTTTTAGGGCAAATAAAAAAGGTGAAGCGTACAAAAAACGCATGAAAAAAAGTTTCACCGAAAAAGTAGAAATTTTTACAATTTTGTTTTTCAAACGTGACATGCATACAAATGTCTTCCTTATTATACTGACGCCATACTAAAATTCACACTTTTGACGAACAATACTAGCAATTAGATTGTAAATTTGACGTATTAACGGATATCTACAGAGAACCGGAACTGATTCTTTTCACTCTCAATTACACGTGTGTGTGTGAATAAGCGCGAAAGGTATTATATTAGGTACGCAAAAATGGAAAATCATTTTCATTGTTACCTACTAATGCGAAGTTGGAGGGCATATAGAGACCCCCCTCAAAAAAAAAAAAAAAAAAATTAATAAAATAAAGGTGAAGTTTAAAAATAAGAGTGACACGCTCAATGAATTCGAGAACAAAGAGAAATATAAAAAAATAAATGGATAAAAAAAGGACCAATGAAAGAAAATTTAGTAGAGAAAAAAAATTGAAAATTTAACGCTTCTGTGATTTTGTAAGCTTTTAGGAGCTGAATATTTAGGGCTGTTGTTGTTCAGTGTGTTGACGATATTATTAGGCACAAGCATGAACGGATTTTTATCATTTTTAGCCTTTTTTTTTTTTTTTTTTTTGCCCAAATAAAACAGGAAAAAAGACAGTTCTTACTTGGCCACATGGTTATTGTTAAAAATCATATAGGTAGAAGAAATATGCCCTAGAAAAGGAGAGAGGAAAATGCTAAAAACACGTCTTTTCGGTTTATTTATGAGGTAGTTCTGGAAAAATAAGTAAAATAAAAAAATATTTCACGCGGAGAAAAGTTTTCCCATAAATGGAAATATTCAAATTCTGTGGAAAAACATGGGGCTATGATTTTCTTAGGTTAGAAAAGCATCATACCTTCTAAAAAATTATAGATTTTCACGAAAATAGTAACAAAAATTTTTTTAAATTTGTGTTTTTTGTGCCAATGAGTTTCTTTTGTTATTATGAAGAGATAAACTATTTGAATTTCAGATGAAGTTTTGTATCACTCACTAGTTTCATTTGTTTCATTTTAACGACAGTTTTTCTTTTTTTTTTCTTCTTCTTCTTAACCATAGGTACAAAAGTAAGAATATTAGGGTTGATTACACGAACCGTCATTCTGGTTTCCACATTAGTTTGACTGAAAAATTCTTATAAAATCGCAAAAAACGAGGTGCGTATGAAACTAACAGCCTACGTGATAAATCAAAAAATTTGATCTACGGGTATTTCTTCTATTTTCTCATTTTCTATCGACTACCTATCAGATGTTAAAAGTGTCGCAGTTGCTGGAATGCATGCTAAAAATGAAATTCTATGACTTTGAACTTAAATCAACGTATACTTACTTTTAATGTGGATTTTTATTTCCCAAAAATGCAAATTGTTGTACATTCAACATATCTATTTCAAGTCCTATTAATGTTGTCTTAGTATATAAATTGATGTTTTAAATGTTTATCTTGAAAATAAATTTAAAAAAATAGCCTATTATAGGCTAAGTGTAAAATGTTGCATGAAGTGAAACCTAATGGACTATAACGCACTCACAAAGACACACATAACTGAACCCATAGTGATCACAACCGTAGTGCTTTGATGGCCACCCTTGAATACGTTGTGAAATTAAAATTGTGAGCAACTTGAATAGAACTGTATAATAAGTCGAGTAAAAATGAATTTTAAAAAAAATAAAATTATATATTTATGAGTGTAAAATACCTCCCACCAAAGTCCCATGGCCAAAACTCCGAAATAAACAAGAAAAAACAAAACAAAAACACGATAAAAAATCTCACCCTAGCGATAATTTGAACATGGATTCTTCAGAATGAGAGATCACATCACTACCATGACATTGGCTACAACGAATTCCAAAAGATGTGAAATTTATTTATTGTAGCCAGAATTGGTGGTAGCCAGTGGCTGGCTACAATGAACAGATTTCTGTAACAAGGTTATAGGCCCGTAGCCAGACAGTTTTATCAGCAGGGACTATTGAAATTTTTTGGGGGCGCACTTTCACTCATGGCAGTGGCGTAGGTACCCCCCATTGACAAATAGGTGCTAAAAAAAACAAAAAATTTTTTCGCACCTTTCGTTTTCTTCGAAGATGAAAAAAAAAAACACCATATGGCGCTTTTACGTTTATGCATGCAAATATACTTAAAAAATGCCAGGATAGGCTGGAACTTGTCTAGAACGAGCGGAGCTAGGTCTAGCCCGTACGTGGCTACGGACCTGCAAGGTTATAGTGAATATATGGACCTATAAAATAATGTTTGTTACAAAATGATCAGTACCAATCACCAACATTAATTTATACTCTCACTTGCCACTCGAATGCAATTATATTACTAATTAAATAACACTAGGTAATTTTTAAAAGCACAAAAGTGACCACTGCAGAAGAATACTGGGATTGGATGGAAAAAGTGGTTTGTTGTGTGAAAGAAACTAAGAAAGCACATATGAATTGATTTGTTGTAACCAGTTTTTTGTTTTTTGGCTTCAGTTGGCACCAAAATCTATTTTTGTTTGTAGTTGCCAATTTTCCTTAACACGGAAGTAAATGGAGTTCTGCCAGGACTAGACATTTTCTGTGTTGTAGGCAGTTGTTTTTTATAGCTGGCGTTCATTATAGAGATTTCCTCTGTCGTTGAAAACGGTGTTGATAATAACTGAACACATGTAGGTACACATTACACACACAACTAAAACTCAACTATAGCCATCTTAGTTGAACGGTACTAATTTATATTACATTTTGTCACGTTAGTAACTACAATGAAAGTGTATAAAATATCTCTGCGCATCAAGCACAGTGTGTATTTTCCAAAAATGTCAAATATTGTAATGGCAGCCATTTGAAAATCAAAGAACCAGTTTCGCTCAAATTCAATGCCAAACCAGTGCCTAATAGTCTCCAACTGCCAGAAAAATTTCAATCCAAAATCTTCCAATTTACGGGAGTTACAGCGATGACAACATAGTGGGCTTGTGAAACTTTGAGAGCTCCTTCCTCCGGAACTAGTAAATGTGAATTTCAAAAATTTTAATACGAATATGTAGCACATGAAAGCTTCTAATAATACTCCAAGTTTCATTTCTGTAGGTCAAATAGCGGAGGCTCCATAGGCTCCAAAAAAGTGGAAATATCATTATAATAAAGGTACAATCCTATTTTTTAAGACAAAATTCAACGAAAATTATTCAGACTAAATTCAAGGCGCATGCGTCAACTACAAATGTTTCGTTGTTTCCATCCTAATAACAAATTGATTGGTGTTGCCAGGCCAGTACAAGCCACGCTTCAGTGCTTGTACATATATATATATATATATTGTGCACGGAAGAATTTGAGTGACCTATGTATTCGTGATCTACGACTCAAAATCGGCGCTTTTCCACAGGTCTCGCCCCCAGGTTCTGCCACTGCATTAAATGCAATAGTTGTATTTTCCAAAAGAAAATACACTAACACTATCATGTGTCATTTTAAAATAAAAACTGACGCAAAATTTATCACTCCTACACTACAGAAAATTTTTTTGTATTTGAAACTCGTACTTTCTGCTTGTAGTATCAGCTGAAGTCTACAAGGGATATGCAATTTAACTGTCACCAAGCAAAACTATGCTTTGTAATTCCCGCCATAGCGATAACAGAAACGGTTCTCGGATAATTTCCCATATCCATTTCCCCAAAAGGCAATTTTCCCCAATTAACAATTTCCCAAAAAATTTTCTTCCAAATACAAGAATCCGAAATGGACAGAACACTAGGAATTTTGTACAATAGGTATGTATTTTAAGCTGCGTATAACCGTAGTACCTTATTAAATCCTATAGCTTTTAGTCAAGTTCAGATTTCTTAAATTGCATGCTACGCAAATTCTACAAGTAACACTTTTTCAAAACGATCTGGGTAAAAGCTTCAAAAATGAACCAAATCACAAAAAAAATTTTTTTTAAATTGTATTTTACTTATGTTTGGACTAATTGTACCCGAAATAAACTCTTCTAATACACAGCATAGCTTCTATATTGACGGGAGATAATAAGTAATAAATAAAAATCACAGTATGGTACAATTAGTCAAAGATTTAAAAACGTAGTAGTTGATACCTAATTAAGAAAAAAAACAAATCCAAATTGGTAGAAAACAGTAAAATGCAAGATCTAATTTAGTTACCTCTTTTATACATAACTTGCACTATCATTTCAAAAACACAGATTTTTGACATTTTGCTTGATCACCAATTTAGAATACATATGATAAAGATATCCTTTAAATTTACAAGGATAGTGTATATAAACACAAAGTAAAATATGTCAAAAGGTACGCTCTGGTTGCCAATTTAGCGCTGCCATGTCTAATCAGAAATCATCTTTCATTTCTATATAGTAAAAGAATAACAACAAATAATCCCAGCACTGCAATGAAAATAGATAGGGAACTTTCCATTCTCATATTAATTGCGACATACATACAAAATTTGTTGATAACTGCAGCTGTAGGTGGAAAGGGTTAAAAAGCATTCCTTGGATAATACCACCTAAAACTTAAGAACTGTACAACAAATCAATTGCTATCAAAATCGGTTGGGTACTTTTCCACAGAAACTATATCGATGGTAGATACTTTTCTTATGAATCTATTAAAAATTGCGCCTTTCATCTAAACAAAAAGGCTACATTTTTATTATACAGGATGTATGAAAGTTAAACAACATTTAACTTCCAGAATAAATTTTCAGGATTAAAAAAAAACATGAAGAAGTTATTTTTGCAAAATGCTGAAAAATGCAACCTCTCTGAGTTATAGCTACCCAAAGTGGGGGGAATTCAAAAATCTGATGTATAGCTTAACTCCACGAATTGACAAATATTAACGTTTAGTATAGGCGAGTATTTTCGTCATTTTTTTTCACATAGCTTTTCAAGTTTTATTGAATTTTGAGGTGGTTGACACTTTTTAGATAGCCATATTTTTTAACTTCTCGTTGTGTTGAAGGATTAACCTGACTATTCAATACGCGAGGAAAAAATCCGTAAAAAAAAAAACTCAATAGTTATGAAGAAAAACAAGGCTGAAAATAAAAAAGTGGTTGAAATTGTGCACAAGTTTAAGCAACATTTCGTCATTTCTAGCTCTCAGCCCCGCACACATCGCATTATCTGTTACCGGATAACCTTAGGCCCTAGAAAACAATTTTCACTGTTTTATTTTTCGAAAACCAAATAGGTATTCATTCAAACGTCATATTAATATTAGTTTTTAGAACTAAAATTAGCTAAAATTAAATCGAAATGTAGTTATGCCATAAGAAAACAGTCAAAGGAATAGTAAAAGTTAATTATTCAAAAAACTTAAAAAACTTCGTGTTGCATTTTTAATAAAAGTAGGTAACGAAAAACTCCGTGTGATAAAATTCACATTGCAGTTTACCTTCAAAGTTGAAAAAGTAAAATACGATGCAGATACAACATCTCAAAAATCAACCTGTCTCTACCTAATTATGACTGTTCGAGATAAAAGTAACTCGCTTAAAGAAAATGCTACTTTCGTGTACTTATTAGTATTTACTTGAAATACATTTTACGAGTTTCAACAAACTGGTAGCGGCACTCTAAAATAACACAAATTTATCGAAAATTCGATAAAGTGAAAAATGAGGAGCTTTTCTTCGTGGAGCATGATTTTCGAAACACGACTTGAATGTTAAGTCTTATAATGAAGTCTTATGAGGTGAGACAGGAGGCCCCAACATACGCGTACTTAGATCCCAATTTCTCGGGTGGGGGGGCTACATTCCTGGAAAACATAATTCCATCATTTTCTAAAACATTCTCACTTTTTATCGATTCAGTCATTTGAGGTAGAAGCGTTGAAGTTGATGAACAAGAAGTAAGAGAACTGTCATCATTGCCACTATCTTCTTTTATTTTCTTTCATTTTAGTATAAAAAAGGATAAAGTGGTACCTATTTTCAGCTATTTGAGAATCACAAATTCAGTAAAAAAAAGGACCAAAGTAAATAAGTGAAGTAAACTCAATTGTATTTTAGCATAGTCTTCGAAAGTATTGTATAAAACAGTAACATGAAGCGGAGTGTGCGTAGAATGTTGCTAGATTTTTATTGACTGCCCACTGGCGATGCTTTCCGAGTTCATTAGCGATCTGCCAGAATAGTGTTATTTATTCTTATACACAATACACGTTTGTAGTTATCAAAAGGGTGAATTTTTCTCACGTAAACACGAATTCTATTTTGGGGGACTATAGCCTTCCTAGCCCCCCTGCAGTTACGCCAATGTACCCCAGTAGAGACACTTGCCTCCTAAAGCAGAGTTATCGAATGTACGAATTAAAAAAAAATTTCATATTAAGGGCCGAATGCAAGAATGATACTAAAGTCATTCATATAGGGATCATTTATGCGTAACTCTTATGTGATTCTTAAGTCACAGTTGACACTTAAGTATCGTTCCTGCACTCGAGTCTAATTGTTTTCGTAGGACTGTAAATTTCACCAAAAATTCTCAATTTTACTGAAAGGTTATGAGTAATTAATGATAAAATGGACAATAGGAGAGTAGAGATTAAACACTTAAATACAGAAGAGGGAAAATTTTATAGAAACTTGGCGATAAGCTGAAAAAAAAAGAAAAAAAAAGCTTACATCAAAAGAAAGAGAAAATTAGGTTTTTGAAGAATTACGGTAATGCGAGGATACGACAATTTAACTAATAGGTAGCCTATAATAGAAAAAAAAAATCTTGGTCGCAGCACAAAATTCCATCATGAAAGCGATTTTATGACAGCTTTTTTTCATTTCTAGAACCAGCAGTCAGAAAATTGCATTTCTCATGTCTACATCATTTATCTAAGTTTGAAAAAATTCTTTCAAAAATAAAATTCCGACGAATAACGATATACAATCGTTCGGTTTCTTTCGACACCACATAAAATTAATATATATTCGAGAAACAAAAGTGCAAGTGAAGAATTTAAATTTTGGAGGTTACCACCCAACAATGTAGGGGGAGGGTTCACGTAGTCGCCAAATGCTGATGTGTGCGATCCTCTTATTTAGTTTTATTTTTATTTTGTCTCGTTTTACTGTTTAATTTTTTGAATTCATTATTTCTTTCTCCTCAAATTTTTTTTTTATTAAATGAAAATTATTCGCTACACTTACTCGTACATGATCAAAAATAGGTTACGGATGGTACTTTACAAACGCGTGTGTAGGATTTTTCGTTGGAAAGGATTTTGTGAAAATAGTTCTCTCCTTCCTTCCTAAATTAATATCATACCTATACTCAATTCCATTTATCCTCTAATCATTCAATCATCACCACAACTATGACCTATCGACCTCCCTAGCACTATCATATAAAAAAGTAGATATACCTACAAGATAATTTTTTATTCAAGCAAATTCTATGACTTATGTGTTTCTTTCAGATGGCAAGTGCTCTCTATACAATGTGGGGACATCACTCATATGAGGTAAAGGGGCTCAAACCCCTTGACAACAGTCGCTGCCAAAAGGCTGGCTAATATTTGTCTCTATGATGTTAAACCAATGCACTGATTATGTTTGAACATTATTATTATTATTATTATTATTATTATTATTGTTGTTGTTGTTGTTGTTGTTGTTGTTATTATTATTCCATTTACCTGCACTTGATAAATTGTTTTTCATTGTTTTCTCCTTTTTTAAATTCTTTCTCTCTCTTGGCCTCCTCTGTGGCACAAAAAAGGAGGATGTAGTATCTAAGTGCATTTAGCTACGTGAATTCTCTTAAGTAACCCCTTAATCAGACTTAAGCTTTTCCCTTAATATTCACAATCAAGTGAAAAAAATCGAAACTATTATTCATCCGTTGTCTTATTTTTGCCTTGAAGAAGTTCACATAAGTGAACTGAATGCATGACTGAGAATATAGCCAAATTAGGTACTCAGTAAGCCAGATAATTGTGGTCTAGGTTTACGGGTTTAATTTCTTCAACAATCTTGCGTCTTTCTAATTTTTATTTTTTATTTTTTGGGGGGCAGGGAGGAGGCTTTGGAGAGGTTAAAACTCTCAACCACCACTAACGCACAAAACTGGGTATATAAATCAAATATTATAAATAAATAAATCTGCAAATAATTTTGTATTTTCTTTGGAAAATACACTACCAATAAATAGGCTTACCATACATTTTAGTTTGACCAGGATTGTCCCGGTTTGAGGCTCCAGTCCTAGTGTCCTAGCCAGTTGAGCTTCATGTCCTAGTTTCCCATTTTTCTCCCTTTTTTTTTTCAAATTTACCAGTAAATAAGTTTAGGTTAAAAACAAGTTTTTAAAAGATAAACTTTCATTTATTTATTTATTTTTTTTGGCTTTTGCTTCATGCTAAATAAACATTATTTTGTTGTGGAAGGTTGGTTACAGTATTGGTATATTTTAAAATGACAGAAGTAAGTAGAATAAAAACTTATAAAAATTAATAACAATTTTTTTTAAATTTAGTAAACATGTTTATTTAAAAGTTTAAGACTGGTATTCATAGTTGACACTTACATCCATATTCTAGAACAATACTTAAGTACAGATTTACTACTTAAGTAACATTTTATCTTCGACTACCATGTATAAGTACAAGATAAACTTGGTCAAATGAGTACTTAAGTCTTACTTAACATTAAGAAACGTTCTAGAATACGGGTGTTAGTGTTCACTAACCTAAGTTTCAATTTAAAACTTGCATTTCTCAGCTATATTTCTCAACAAAATTAGGCTTTTTTCACAGCTTTGCTATAGTTTGTCACAAGGAAGCACAATGAAGCTATGTTTCTCAGCTAAACTATTTTCTTTGGAGCTTCTTTGTTGTTTAAAAACAGACCCTTGTGGTTAGCAAACACTGTAGTGTCGACTATGAATACCGGCCTTGCACCTGTATTCTAGAACGATACTTGAGTAAAGATTCGCTTTTTAAGTAATATTTTATTTGTGACTCCCATTTAAAGTATAAGATACACCTGGTTGAACGAGTACTTAAGTCTTACTTAACTTCAAAAAATGTTCTAGAATACAGGGTATTATTGATTCATGAATGGTCTAAAAATTGATCTAATTTTCTTTGAAATATTAATAAAGAATCGCTTAATAATTCTCTTAGTGACCGAATTGATTAATTTTTTTTTTTTTTGAGCAGGGCATCTATATTTTGGATTAAGTTACCTATTTTGATTTGCAAAGGGGATCATGAGCTCATTGTATTTTATCAAGTTATTAGGAGCTAACAATTTATTGTTTTTTTTTCTTTTTTTTCAATATTCTACTGAACTTTTGTAAAATATTGTAATAACTGCGTAATTTTACTTATTAAACTATATGTTTACCCATGAGTTTATTGAACTAAACAAAAACTGTGCCAAATTTCCCCTTTCCTTTTTTATTTTTGGTAAACTGGCTGTTCAGTTTGGAAAAGTGAGGCACTTGAACCTTGTAGAAATTGTTCAATTAATCTGTGTAAAACGTAACGTTTCTTCTTAAAAGTACGCAAGTTTTCCTTTTTTTTTCTTTTTTAGATTAAAAAAACGACCATTTGATTTAGAAAAGGGTGGCTTTGAAGAAGTTATTTGGTTTACCATGGTAAAACTGAAAAGAAAATTTTTCTGCCCAAAAAGTGCCTAATTTCCTTACCCGATTTCGTGACTAAGTTATAGCGAAAAGTTTTTTTTCAAAGATACTAATGTGATTGTAAATTATGATTTTTTTAATTAAAAAAAAAAACAAATTGTTGAAATGGTTCAGTTTGTAGCATAAGTTTTTTGAGTTTTCACTTCTCATATCTGACAGTGAAGCAAAGCCCCAAAGTAGAAATTAGAACTAACCTTCAACAGAACTAGTCGAGAAACAAAACTTTTCATGTGACACTTTTTTTCGGTATATTAAAGACAGTTGATGTTTCTTTTCAGACATTTTTTGTTCACTAAGTATACAAATTTTTCAAATAGGATCATTCAGCCAATTTTTTGGTAAATCTAAGAATATTCCGAATGAATATCCGACAGAAAATTTTGGAGAAAAAAATGTTTTAGTGTGCCCACCAACCCCTGTTCTGGTTTGGAACTTCATGGTATGGTAAGCCTACCTATAAAGGCTACGTACGTGAACTTGGCTAGTCAGAGTATCACAGATCTTTTTTTTAGCTTCTTTCCCCAAAGTCTATACCACTGCTTTACGCGATTTCAATTGGCAGATTATTTAGCAGGTAATTTTTAGGGGTGTGAAGAAAACAGGAATTTGACTGAACTGGCTGAAAATTCATCAAATCGGTTATTATAATGGCTGAGGAAAAAGGCTTTTTGGTTAACGTATTTTGTTCCTCCATTTGAGTTCGCACCGTATTTTACAATAATTGCGATTAAGTACCCTCGATATTAAAATAGATAATTGAGTAACTATGCATGCAGTACCCTATTTTGAATAAGCCTGCGGTCGTCACACAATAATCTTATCAATTATTGAAAATCAATGTAAAAACTATCAAAAAACAACCAAACGCACTGGGATCGAAAAAGTATCGGAAATTTTCAATCTTAAAACACAGCATACCTCATCCGAAGACACTTTTTTCTCTCAAGTCAATTGATCATTACCCTAACCACATCATCAGTAGACACAGACGAGAAATATTTCGATTTTAAATTTAAACCTCCGTTAACAGAAGCTGAAGAAATCGTAGAAAATCGAAACTATTTTTAATTTTATCCGTAGCGGAGTCCGAACAGTTTTTTTTTTTCCTTGCTTTGGTTTTTCACGTTTCGATAATTTTCAACTCACTTCCCTTGGAAATGTATCTCTACTGCGGAACTGATAACATTCAACGACTTAAAATTATTGAAACTCGAGTACAATATGTACTCTAAAAAAAGTTGACTGAGAACTTCTTCCTAATCTCGTCGTTGAAAACCGTGTCAAAAAATAATTAATAGGTATTGTAATAAATTCCTGTAGGTATATATATATATATATATATATGCCACTTCACGTCACTTGAAAGCGAGAGACGCCAAGAATTTACATTGTTGCACGTATATAAATAAAAAAATAAATTGTAAACAATTTTTTTTTAAATAAGTAAATTATAAAAATATTTTTTAAATATAGGTCAGTAAATTGTGAAAAAATTTTTTAAAATAAATTAAAAAAACAAAAAAGGAAAAAAAGATAAAATATCCGCGATGTTATCGGAACAACGGTTACCTAACAAACAAACTAAAAAATCACCGACGAAAAAATTAAAAAAAAAAAATCTAAATATTGAAAAACATAAAAGTACAACTTACGTTTTAAGTCGAACACAAGATGCTAGTAGCTGGATCAAAAATCAAAGCTTAATTAATTCACTGATCGTTTCCGATTAACTGACGACCATTTTTATATGTAAAATTTTTGCGTTCGTCGTTAAGTATTATTTTTTTTCTCTCATTTAACGGACCCCAAAAAAGTGGCGTTGTGGCGTCTCCGACTTCGAACACCACAAAAAACCGATTACGAATCGACAAATCGCGGATGAGAGGAAACCAACGAAGGAGGAGTGCGAGAAAATCGAAAAATCGAAGTGGTAAAAAAAACAGCAACTACAACACTCGACGTTTACTTCGCGAATTTACGAATCGTTGGCTACGTCACGCGGCGCTGATTTGGTGTCTGCTAATGCCAATATATGCCGGCAATGCCACCAAACAAAATCAAGTTGAAAAGTCAGATGTAGCATACGCACTGTTTTTCTACATACAATAATGCACTACTCAGTCACATATTATAGAAACCTCTCCTTCCCACCGCCCTTATTCACGTATCACTCACTCCCTCAAACATATTTCACAGGTCAATCCCTCTCACCCTCTGTTCAACACGTATGCTAATAATTCGCGCAGATCTGTACATTCCTCTCTAACCGTCTATACAGAAGTTTTGAGCAAGTTTTCATTATAGGTAGGTACGTGAAAATCAGCGATTATTTTTTTCAATGGTCGCTTTTTTTTCTTTTTCTTAAAATTCTTTTCATTATTTTTTTTTCCTTAATTTTTTTTTTTTTTTTTGCAGTTTTTCACCGTATAAGCATATTTGTACGATATTTGTACTGATAATGCACAAGGAAACGAAGTGGTTTCGCGTTGGCAATTTTCCGTAGATTATATAGGTATCTACATATGCTTATCTAGTAATCATTAGTAAATGAGACTGCTATTCTTACGGTCGAGTCTACGAAAACAATATTCCTCTTTTTGCATGGAAAAGTGAGGTACCTAACGGTTTCGGAAAATAAGGAACTCATTTGTGATTACACTAATAACCCATTGAAACCGATTTCCATGTAGAATTTTTTTGAAAGTTCGAAAGAGAAAGTCTAAATTTCTCTTATATTTTATATTTTAAGTTTACTTTTACACAGGGTTTCCATATAATTAGGTTTTACTTGTAGCAGAGTTACCAGATCAGTACCTACGTGAATTTGTTTCCTAGATTTAGACTCTTTTTCTTCGATGACGTTTCTTTTAAAGGTAGTGGTAAACACGAAACAGTGGCTTAGCAAGAAGGATGCCACGGTTGCCGGGCAGCTGGGAGCTGACTCAATTAAAGGCGCCATCAGAGAGAAAAAATTTAAAAAAATAATTTTTTTTTTAAATTTATTAAATAGTCTATGTTGTAAGTAGTAGATACGCATAACAAACTAAAATAATGAATTTTTTAGTAATTTTTTTTTTTTTTTTTTTTCAAATAAAGGGGACATCCTGAAAATTTGGCAGATGGGCACGAAATTTATGGCTACCCTACTGACACGAAAATACTGTTCTATTGGCTTACTTTTACAAATATCGAGGTTGAGGAATGATTCGCAAAAGTGAAAAAAACGTTTATACTACTACAGTAATCATTTAATATTCATTGAAGTTAGATGCAGAGGCGGCCCACAGCGTGTTTCTGTGGCTAGAGCCACTCTTACTTGAAAAAGGGGCGCCAAAATGGCGCAAATAATTAACGTTAAAAATTAATTTTTAAAAGGGGTTCGAACCCGATACTTTCAGATTAAAAAGTTTAGATTCATTATATTATACATTTTTTCTGAGATGATTTAAAAAAATTGTAAGGGGCGTCTCAATGCACGAGGGGCGCAAAAATTTGATAGAGCCACTGGCGCATAATTAATTCGGGCCGCTACTGGTTAGATGGGGGAATTTGTATTCCTCTTTTTTCATTATTTTATTTACACTCCGTGGCGACCACATAGGCAGAGTCAACTTTGTCACCATCACCCAGCACCGTGGCCGTGTGTATGTGTGTATACGGTAGCCGCATTTTGGTGATGGTGATGATTAAGGTAGGTATTCCCGTTGGTCGATGGTTAATGCAGGGTTGCCAGATTATCAGCTCTACTTTCAGCTGCATTGTCAGATATGTGTGTTCACCCCTAAATTTGGCAATTTTACTTTTTGATGAAGCTTCCTGCGGAGTTACCTAGTGGTAAACACATAAACACGATGTTCTTTTGGCTCTCTTCTTCAATTAATATCCAGGTGGAGAAAATGTTCGTAAAAGTGAAAAACATTTACAAGCATCTGCGATCAGACGGAGACGATTTCAGAAAAAGTGTACGAGATTAGGGTATTTTAGAATTTTTTTTTTATATGTAATATACAATTTGGTTAATCCACTCTCAAAGATACAAGGTGAAAATAAAACAAAAAAAAATAACGAAAAAACAAAATTATTTAAAAAAAGAAGTGAGCTTCAATGGGGCGACGCATGAAAGATTGATGTGTAAACATAATAATGTGGTTGCCAACTGCTATAGTTTGTAAGATGTAGGTATAAGTTACGAGTGTAATTTTCATTTTAGCCCCTACTAGAGTTCTAAACCGAGCACTAAGATGTTTGAACATCAAAAATTCTTAATTTAATTAGGATTTTAATAGGAGTCACCAAACTGATAGTCCATATCATATGCAAGGAGCCATGGAAAAGCTGGCAAAATTGTCTTTTCAAACATTACTATACTTACATAGAACACGACTATAAAATACCTATGATAACCTATGATAACACAAATATAAATATACTCTTTGTCTGAACGTAGACTCTTCCAAAAAAAATTACTGAACTGTCACACTCCCGACTATTTTAATCAATTTTGATTCAGTAAGGGCCTTGTATTTCTGCTTGTTTATAACATAGTTTGGTTGTCTGCATTTTCCAGTTAGCAAATTTAATTACCCGCCGGGTCATCTAAATTATTAATATCACCTGATGCGGAGTAGCCACTTACCAGGTAAATTGATTTACCTCTACATTGGGCTGTCTTAATTCGAAGAATTTTATTTGAGAATTAGTGGTAACCTAAAAACACAAGGTTCTTTCTACCTAATTTCACAAGATCATCTTTGAAAATTCAAATTCAAATTCATATCTTCATTAGACGCATCTTTTTGCCATTAACCAAAGTAATATGGGATAACAAGGTCTAGGAAATTTCCGAGGTTGCTCTGGACCACCCCCTTATTTACACCATTTAGTTGACAGAGCCGTTAAGAGAAAAGAGGAAAAGGGAATTTTCTGCAAGGGCCCAGAAGGCCATCTTTAAATGCTGACACCAGAAAAAACTAAAAATTGATTATTTGCTAAATTAATTATTTTGATCCCTGGGCCTATTTTTTCTCTGTCTGGCCCTGTAAGTTAAGAAATAATGAAGATACTTTTAGATGGAGATGTGGAGAAATAAACATAAAGTTTCCAAGTTAGAGGAATAATTTCCAAAAAAATCTACAGTTCTAAAAAGGAAATTTAATTGAATCCAAAAGGGAGAAGTAACTGCAGAACAAAAGAGATGGAAATGCTCCGCAAGAAGGGAAAGAATGTCACCAGAACATAGAAGACACGTGGGTGAGAATAGGTCGAAGAGAATATAGGAAAAAGTTATACAATGGTGATTATACCTTTACATCAGGCTGCAGTGGGAAATCTAGTGGGCCAAAGTATTATGCAGATAGTTTGAGAAAGTGAGGCAAGTTTCAAGGTACAGATATTTGCTATTTCTTGTGGATGAGGCGACAAAAAAATGATTTTCAAATAGCTGCTATACTGCTGTAATACACGAGGTATATGGATGAGTTGGAAAATTTATAAGAATTTGAGAAGTAAAGAGCTAGTGTCATGGGCTCCGCCCCAACCCTCCTGCGCACAACGCAATGCGCAGGAGTGGTTAATAGGCACTGACACTGAGGTAGTTGCGGCAGTATGAGCTCTGACTTGCGTGAGAGATCATCGTATATTTTGTTGTCCCTTGGACGTTAAACCAATTTATAATATTAAGGAACTATTAGCCCACTACAGCTAGACCTACCTTTTCATTTCCAAAAATACCAAAGTGACTAGAACCTATACAAAACAGGAAACGTAATTATACTGTATAGAAAGTGACGAAAGAAAATTTAAAAAGAAAAATATATTGTTTTGAATTAAACGTTCAAGAGGGGGTAACAGATCTGAGACAGTTCGAAAGTATAATGTAATAGATCAGAGGTTTCAGAGTTTAATAGAGAAGAAAGGAGGAATTGAAAACATGTGAAAGTAAAATCCAAGTGAATCTTTCTATTTTTGACCTAGGCTACTAAGTATATGCTGCCATTCTGAAAGTTGAAAATGAACCGAAATAAAACAAATAGGTAAATAATGAAAACTCTGGCACCTTTTCCATCGAACAAACGTTGAAACTGTCATAAAGCGGAAGAAGTTGGATAAATTTTGGAAAATATTCTGATTCAAATAAGAATTTTTATTTCAAAATAATGTATAACATCCAACGTCACATTGGATAGTTCGTCCATAGTGACTGCATGCCTTCAATTCGTAAAATTTGAAAATAAAATATTTCGATACAAAAATATATAATAAACAATTCAGAACTACTGACGTCACTTACATTTTGAATCCGAAGATACATCGGTTTACGTAGGTACGTACTAACTCCTATAATGAGACGAATGACGTGTATCGATCGCTTTGGGTACTTCTAAAATTTTTATAAATCAGAAGCTGTATAAATGGACCGAATACTCTACATAAGTCATAGCTGCAAATAGGGTTCAGAATGTGGGGTCTCGACATCCGTGTCACACTACCTGTTGTATAAGCACTATAGCGTTATTCCGTGTTGTTTTAGCCAAAAATCTGGGCGAGCTAAGGCCCTCACGACCCCGTTATATTTTCGTCGATGCTCTAAGCGGTTGGTGAACTTCACCTTGAAATGGAATTTTCAACACTTCGTTCATTGGGCTCGTTCTCTTTTCGTTTATTTATTAACACCGTGTGAATGTTTATCTACATGTCTCAACATTCGTAATAGAAGTTCGTAATGGCATCGCAATTATTATGTAATAATGTCGATTGTTAGCACGAAATGAAATGCACTCATCATGAATCATCGATGATGCGTTTATCACTCTTTTATACATACCCAACCCATTTAATTATCAAGCCCATGTAGCCTAACCCTGCGAATTGTTTTGCTTTTTTTACCTTCCCCTGCAATAGAAATAGATAGTTTCGTATTTCTCGTTATTGATTTTATGATTTCCATTAATTGCTAAAGTGCTCATTTGTTTGGCATAGGAACCTACTTGGCCTGACAAGTATCAAGTTGTAGGTTTGTAACCAGCTGTATATATCGCTACATTCTTAACTCAAAATGGTAGGCATAGTGCATATGATTCATTTCGTCCATTTCGTCCATTTGATACTCCCACTTATGACTAACGAATTCATGTTGGGACTACCATAGACTTCTGGTCATTAGATCTAAATTTATCCCCCTCCCCTCTAATGACAAAATGACATCAAATGACTGACGAATGTGAAAAAAATCGCTTCAATACCTAAATCTCAGAGAAAAAAAAACATCAATGAGTGGTGACACTAGTGTCGTTTCTGGAAAACATTTTTAATTTATCCATATTATAACGAGAATATTGGTTACAAAATAATTAAATACTCGTAAATGTTAAAAGGTTGTATTAAACAAGATATAAAACAATGAAATACTAGTAAGTTACGTATGAATAATAAGGTTAACATAAAAGGTAAAGATGATAAGGTAAAGATGATAAGGTAAAGAAGATAAAATGTACATGGTTACATGAGTTTTTATAGTTAGAAGTTTTGGGAGGAGAATATGGCGATTTCTTGGAGAGTGGAAATGGTGGTGATATGATTGGAGAGTTATGACAATACAAGTTTAGATATTGTCCAATAGGAGTTTAAGGAAATGACATAAATGGTGATTTTGGGTATTTGCAATATCTGCAGAATGGTTTCATAGAAAAGAGTTGTTATGAAAAGTGTATTTATGTTTGTTTATAAACATTGAAAGTAGAATAAATGAGTCAGTAAAGGCAAGTAAAGACTTGTTTACATGACGTCAATATAATGAGAATTGTTTTAGGTGATTGATATATATGTGAAATATATATATAAGAGAGAAATATTATGAATGATACGAAATTATCATTACACATATCAATATGTAATAAATAGATACCTAAAACATCAACAGGATGCCCTTTAAACCGCTGACAATGCCCCTAAAATTTCCAAGTTTAAAATTATGACGTCAACAGCCCCTCCTTGGAAACCTATTATTCTGGAAGGGAATTTGAGGCAGAAAAACTTTTAATGTTAGTTTGCTAGAAGAATTCCAAGCAAATTACGAAATAAGTCAATGCTTTTCCAGAATGGAATTTGAGGAAGAGGTACTTTTCATGTTAGGTGGCTATAAGAGTTCTTCAAATTACTAGATGTTCCTATTAATTTAATCGACAATTAATATTGATTGACTAAGTCATTTAGAAGAAGGCTGAGTAAAAATTACCTATAACATTTAAAATGAAGGGCTAAGAAAATTTAAAATGAATTTTACGTCATCAGCCCCTCCAGCTACCTCTGAGATAATGCTCATCACCTTTCTTTCTAAGTTCTAACACAAGTATCAATCAATATCAATATG
Organism: Ericerus pela; assembly: GCA_011428145.1. Lineage (NCBI taxonomy): Eukaryota > Metazoa > Arthropoda > Insecta > Hemiptera > Coccidae > Ericerus > Ericerus pela. The sequence continues at coordinate 1,137,600 of WOFM01000025.1, forward strand.
CAATAAAACTATTGGTATACCTATTTATTAAATTATCTATTTATTTATATTTAGCCTATTTTATTTAGATAGATAGATATCTATTTATTTATTTTATTTATCTACCTCGGGAGAGGCTGCCGACGTCATAATTTTGGTTTTTACATTTTTTCTGTTAAATTTTTTTCATGAGGTACTCTCATTGAAAGACGTTTTCCGTCAAAAAATAATTTGTTGAATCAAAATCATTATTTTTTATACTTATGGAGCACGTATATGGATAGACATCTGTATACATTTATGCTGGTAATAATTTATTTTAAATTTGAAGCTCCAATTTTTATCAGGATTAGTACATTTTTTCATATTACCCCAATTAGGATATTAAAAATTCTTTATTTTTTTGGTTCATGTCGTCTATAAAAAAATCGTCCAATACATTCAACATATTTGTATGCTATAGTGTAATGTCTAGACATTTTTGACTGGTTTGCCAGAAATTGAAAAAAAAGGAACTCTTTTTTTTTTTAATTTTCATGATTATTGATAATAATAATAATAATAATAATAATAATAATAATAATAATAATAATAAATAATAATAATAATAAATAATAATAATAATAATAATAATAATAATAATAATAATAATAATAAATAATAATAATAATAGTAATAATTGTATCATTAAGAACTGTTGTTTTTTTTGAAACTCAATAAAGGTGCTAATCGGCCAAAGGGCCATAAGCAGACCCCCAAATACGGTAATGTTTATACGTGAAACATTTTAGTAACCAGATGTATTGTATTCATTGGAATTTCAAAGCGTAATTCAAATAAGTACATCTTATTTTTTTTACATTTTTCGAGAATACACTCGTTGTTAAATAATCTAAATTTACAATAATGAGAATCAAAAATTATAAACCCGAATGCGAGAACGATACTTAAGTGTCAACAGTGACTAAAGAATTAGACTATCTTGACAAAATTATATCGATGTATTATGTTCACGATACCTATAGATATAATTGATAATAGAGAAAATGCAAGAATTACTTAAGTATCGTTCCTGCATTTGGTCCTAAGTATTAACTGACCCCCTGAAATTCAACGAAAAAACACAAAATTACCTTAAACGGATATCAAAACCATTTCAAACGAAAAAAAAAATCCTGACTTTGGTTCCTATAGGTTCCTAGTGTGTGAAAAATATATGTAAGTTTTGAGAGAGAAAAAGCAACATCAAAATGATGTCCTTGGTTTAAATTTGAGGGAAAATTTTTTTCACGCATGTAGGTGATATTTGAAATTTGTTACTGAAAATAAAAATAAGTCCCCTCTTGCTACCCCAAAGTTAAATCTGCCCTCGTCCATGAAATTGTTCGTATTTTTTTGCAATTTTTCTGTTTAATCTCGATATTGGTCTTGTACGGGCCCAGTTCAAGGATTTTTTCTTAATGGGGACTTGAATCACATTTTAAAATATTTATGAATTTTTATGAGAGTGGTTAACAATTTTTTATTCACTTCATAGATGCAAAATTTGAAAAACCGAATAATTGTGTTTCATATTGACATTTTTCTGGCGCGGGGGTGATTATACCCCAAATCCCTCCCTTCCAACTGGTCTTGGTCTTGCAGAAAGTACAGACAAGACGAAAACTAATTTTTCGCGTCACTAAAAATATAATTGTGTCATTCCCATCAACTGCATACTTGTACACCATGTGAAAGAAGAAATATGTATTAGTTAAATGATCAGCCATTTTCGAGCATTTCATGGCGAAAATTAATTAATTGAGAACCCCTGAAAATAGAAGATTGACAAAACAGTAATATTTTTTTTCGAAAAACACATTTTAAGAGTTTTTTGTGTTAAATTTTTCGTTTAATTTAGCTCGAATACACTAAAACCACATGTAAAATATGGAATGGGTTATAACATAGGTAATTATATATCTCAACAAAATCCTGTCATTATAATGAATTTTACTATCTAATAAATTCATCTTTAAATTGAGAAGTCATTAATTCACAGAAATACGTGTATACCTATTTTTAGTTGAAAATCTTACACGTGTAGTAGATTTTACAAAATTTGCTACTTCTTGATTTGAAAACTGTCGCCACGTCATTGTCACAAAGAATTCATAATTAATCGTAAAATTCATATTTTGCTTTTTTCTGCATCTAAGTATATACTGTTTACGTCAGAGTGAATCTTAAAGGTCGATCAAAAATGAAAGTTTTTATTTAAAAAAAAATAAAAAAAACTTGAAACAGACATATACATATAATCTAAATTTCATATATACAAGTCGATTTTTAGTCTAAAATAACAAAAATTCAAATTTTAAATCTTTAAAATATTAAAAAAATTGTTAATAGAAATATGCACAATGAATGTACTTCAAATTATTGATCGGTACAATTACCAATGTGACAATTTTCTATAAAAAGTCTGTGGGTATTTCGAAAAATTGTTGTTGAATGACAGAAGTGCATATTGGATTTCATCGGCTATGTTTTTCTTTTTTTTCGTGTTCGTAATTTATTATAATATATTGTGGAAATGAAAAACCTCAATAGAAATATTTTTAACTGCAACCATCTTCTTCCAATGGAATGAAATTATTTTTCTCTCAACGTCGCAAGCTTGGTACATTATCCATTCAGAAATTTTTCAATGACGCCAGAACTATGTAAACATCAAAATATAGCAATGGTGATGCCGGATGTGCCGTGAAACGCTAACAGTTCTCTGCACTATTTTAACTTTGACATTGAAACGAAAAAACGCTGAAAATTGAAAATCTTCCATATTATCGTAGCTACTATACCTACCTGTAATATAATTTTACAAAATTCTTCATTGCATACCTACTTTCGTACATAATTTGCAAAAGAGTCGAATACAATTTTAACGATATAATAATTATTCAGCAAATCAGCACATTATTGTAACTGAATCAACGATGACATTTTCATGTCCAACGTACCTATACTATACATATACATCACATACCTATACAGCTGTACTGACGACGTGGTGTTCACGCCCTGATTTTCAATGCAAAATTACTAACCATTGCCGCGTGGACGAGTAATTTATTATTCAAGCAGAATTTTTCGAAGAAAATAAATTTCTAAATAGGTATCGATCAACTAATCTCCTTCACAGTGTACCTACTCTCCTCCTCTGATGGGAGGTTGCAGACGTTGGTCCTCCATCGCACAAAATGGGATACCTGCAGTAAGGGCATTGATGAAGAGGCTTCCGAGGGTCTGGACACCCTGCCTCGCTGAAAAAGTCATACATTTAAAAAAAAATACCTACAGTATCTTTGTCGGCAGTTGTCAGTTGTAGTACAGGAAGTTGAAAAATGAATTTTCTCAACTAATACACCAAAACGATGTTATTATTAAATCGTTTTTTCATTAGCAAAGTACAAGATTTCCAAATTGCTAAACGGTCGATACACTGGAGTTTTTACCACAGATGTCTATACTATATAAAATCTAGAATACCTAATTTGGCTGTTTTCAGCAACCTACGCTTCCCTTTACCGCACCAAAGTAAAGAAATTGTAATTAGTAAGTAGAAAGTAGAACTGATAAGGACTTGTATAAGTTTTGAATAAAAAATACCTCATAAAAAACCACACGAAAATTCATTTTTTTGCCCAGTAGCAACAATTTTTAGCAACCTAGGGTTTAATCTTGATTGCTGATAGACATCTACACCAAATATGACATCAGAACACGCATTAATAAACATTCAACACTTATTTGAAAATAGCTTTTTACGCATGAGAAGTGCATTGTATACAATTTTTTTGCCCTACAACAGGGGAATCAATGCAATATCATAACACACCATGAGGATTGAAACTCAACATTGCGAAAGCAGGCAAGTCAGGTATCTAGGTTATTAAAGTTTTTGCAATGCTATTGAAATCTTCGAATATATACATAATGGACTGTGCATACTGGTAAAATTAACATTGGCATCTATGGAGACACCATGAAGGCGTACATTTTATTCAAAAGTTTCATTTTTTCAGGATTTATTTAATATCATACGTCAATTGATTAAATAATTTTGAATTGTCATTTTACAAAATGAAAGTTTTTTTAAAATTAAATAGCGTCATTTATTCCTTTTTAATATTTGTAGGTAAATTCTCTTTGATTCGTAGGTGAATTCTCTTTGATTTATAAGTGAATTCTCTGATTCGTCGCTGAATCCTAATTAGGTAATTTAAGGGCGACGAATCAAAGAGAATTTGTAGGTGAATTCTCCTCGACTCTTCGCTGAATCCTAATTAATTTAAGGGCGATGAATCGAAGAGAATTTGTAGATGAATTCTGTGAAAAGTACAGTTTGATAAGGGAAGAAACTTTTGAATGGAATGTACCTTTCATTTGATTGCCTTCAACATTTTATCGGTATGTGCAGTCCATTATGTATATTTATGTTCGAAGATTGAAATCACCATTATTTTCCTTCTTTCCCTTCAATTAGCTCTATGTATTGTTTTTCATCTGTAAAGCTAATGATGCACCCTAATTGATTGGTTTGACTAATCGGTTACCTCGATTAATCAACTAATCAGTTTTTTTTTACTTGACTTATTTTTGCAAAATTAATCGATTAATTCTATATAATTCAGGCATGGGCAAGAATCACAAAATTTTTATAAAAGAAATAGATGAAATACTTGAGGAAAATCCTACTTGTTGGCTGTTGCAGAAGAAATGTTTTCCATTCTACCTCAAAATAAATGCATGTTGAAAAAATTATGCTTACAAGCTTGTGTAAGAAATGGTAAAATTTATTGCTTGAAATAATCAATTAATTGAACAGTTTTCGAATAATCGTGCATCCTATGTGAAGCTATAACCCTATTGAAACATTGTCAATTGATGTAGCTTGTATTTAATGTAGACATCTGTGATTTTTACTCAACTGTTTTTATGTTTATTTCTTTATGTTAGATACTGTTTACACATACCCAAGTGGCAAAATGTCATTAGAAAAAAGGGCCATTTTACATGATGATGACTATAGACAATCCAGTTCACCTTTCCATAATTATTTAATTATGTGTAAAATTCTGTTCATAAATGAAGTTTACCAATTTAATTTAATCAAATAAATTATAACTACTCTTTGGTGGATTCGTTGAAAAAAATATCAAAGGTACTCAACCAGTTATAGCTACTCATGGTAATGGACTCATAGTGAAGTTGCAGTATAAGCCGCAGGCGATGCAACTCATTGACCCGAAAATCACTTGTTTTGTTAAGTCTCTTTACTACCAGGTATGCGAATGAGGTTGAAGAGATAATACGACCGTTTAGTGTTAATCTTGTTTACATTCAATTTACATGGTTCACTATCAATTTATAATTTATAACCATATATTTACTAATTACTATACATAGGCTATACATACATTTATTTAATACATTATAACAATAATACAAAAAAATGGAAGCTCATTTCTCATTTACCTCTTGTGCATAACCTATAGTAAAGAGCCTTAGTTTTGATAACTAGTTGAGTATATAAAATACTGTTTCTTAACAACTAATGTCAATAAAAAGGTGGCTTTTGGAATATATTGTCAGAAGAATTTAAATAAACTTGACGCTTTCTCATCTCACCGTGGGAGTTCGCCTTCCTAGGCCACCACCTTTCATAATGGTCTCAACACCTCAACCCTGACGAGCATCTCCTGAATATCCTCCCTTCTTGATGAGCTCTTCCCCCTCAAGCATCAACCTCTTCAAGTAGCTCTATCTTCTTGACCCTTTGCTTCCCTAGGAAGCTCACCCCAGTGCATAGAATAAATTAACAAGCCTGGGAGAATCGTAAGCTCCAGCCTTCACATAGTCTCCCATCCTGATGAGGGGCAAGGCGTTAAGTCTTGAAAATCATATTGTGATCAATGTTTATGACACTTCCAGAGAATTATGAGGCTTAAAACATAATCTACGTTAATGATGACTGACGTTAGTGCCTTTTGGATTGTTATGGTTGGCTTCTCACTTATTAGATTGAAACAGATATTTGCGAAAAGGCAATAATCATGTCAATTTTATAAAGGTGAATGGGTAAAAGAGGCAAATTTGTGCAAATAGATAGTAGTGATGTAGTGGAAAAATTTTTGAAAAAAGGTGAACCAAAGTGAAGGGGGGTTCCCTGCACGAAGTCATAGACCCAATAAGAATCCGACAATAAAACCTGAAAACGAAAAATTCTTGACCATTTTTTATGATGAAATAATCGGAGACCAAATCCAATGCTGGGATTGGAAAGATATATGGAAGATACCTCTAAATATTATGGAATCATACGAGCTAAAGCTTAACTTTCTTATTTCCTCGAATGCTGTTAGTCTTATTCAAAGGGGTTGGAAAATTTGTTTTTGTGAGAAGGAGGGAGGTTAGTTATCAGTTAATAATGGAATGGAAATATTTGCAGAAAATGAAGATTTTTTTCTGAAGCTATGAAGAATAATGTCGTAACCGATCTCAACAATGAACTGGAAGAAGAATTGTTCATTAGTTTCAGGAAGTCAGCTTGTACATTCAACATTTATAATATGTACGCTACGATTTAAAAAAAAAAAAATTTACATCGATACCTACAGAAACAAAGAAGTCATACACAAAGATTTCACTTCTAGAAAAAAAAAAAAAATCATAATTTTCACCACTTTACTGTCTAACGGTACATTTTTAGACATCGATGGGCTTCTCTTTATGTTCCTAATCTTGAAACAATGTTGTTAGATAAACAGGTAATGCATGTATAGGTTATTTGCATCCTGCATAATTGATAGAAAATTCTGGGGTTGAACTCAACGATATAGCCTACAGAAATTAAAAACCCACGTAAATTCGTTAATGTGTAGGCTATATGTGCACAAAATAATAGGTGTTACGTCAGTACCTCTGTATAGGGCGATAGGTGTAATCATGATATAGATAAGCACTTAATGTAAAGGAGCAGTACCTAAGAGCGCGCGTATTCTAAGTACAGAAATATCGTCTCAGATTGCGAAACCAACGTTAAATTGCTAATTTTACGACATACAAAAGCGATTATATTCTTAAAATATTCTTATCGAAGTCGTGAACACCGTGAATGGTATTAGCCTATCTGTCAAGCGATTCTCTCTTCTGGTAGAGTCTGTCCCACTGCCACACATACGCAATGCGTTCGATGTTACTGTATTCCATAATTTAACGAGGTAAATAATTCGAAGGTGAGATAATTTTCAACTTATGGTTTCTGCAAATGCAAATTTTAAGCCCGAGTAAAAATTCGATTTACATAACTGACGAAAGTAAAACGATATACTACCACGCTAGGCGGAAGGAGAAAACCAGGGATATAGTCACTCTAATTTATAGCCTAGTTTAAGTATTTTGGGCCAAAATACACTTTTAGACATGACACAGAAATTAGAACAAGAAAAACCTTCGAGTTGCGACCTGAATTCTTTTTCTTATCGCGTCCGACATTCATTCAGCATACATTTAATCGACTCAAACTATAAAATATGAATCCTCCTCGCTGATAGTTGCGCAGACTTTGGAGCAACAAAAAACAACGTTATGCGTCCTGTTGGCTTCAACACTCGCACAGGTCACTGACTGTGGTAAATCCCTCTGTTTCAAATGAGAAAGAGTCCTTGGCACCAGTTCAACAGAATCTAATTTAGCTTTTGTCCGATGCAGATTTTTCTCGTCACATGATGGTTCTTCAAATAAGCTGTTTTCCCGCCTCTATCTGCAACAACTGCTGGTGTCTCCTTCAGTAGATTTTAGCAGGGTAATATCTAAACTCTGCCTGAACTCAAGCCATTGTTTTCACTTCCCCTATATTTTTTTCAAACATTGCTCGGGCGCTGTACAGGTTATTCACTGATTCAACTCTCTCTTTACTACCACTGATAACCTCCCATTACTTCAATGGGCAGAGGTATGCCACTTGCTATACGCAATTTATCAACCTTTGTGGGTTTCAAATGGCTTGTACATCTTGATCTTGGGATGATTCTGAAAACTTTGTTAAGTGCTGTAACACTGTCTTTGTAAGGGCAAACCTACTCAAAATGACACAGTTTATTCTCTGATAAAAAAAGCGAGAATCAATTCTGTCGTTTCGAAGACTTTTAGACTTGCTCTCCATTTTGATGATACTAAATTATTGAAACTCGTTATTTTTCATTGTTACTTTCGTACTTAAGTATGAAGTTACCAGACGAGGGATTTGAACTAACGACACTCGCATCTCACCTGGTCCAAAATTCAACTCTGCAACCATATAGATACAGACTCCACTACACAGTTTGTACCAAATTAAGGAAGATTTTTACCCAAGAAAATTTAGGACATACGAAACAAAAAGTGATACCTATGGTGAGATAAACAGATAATGGTAGCAACAACAATAACAACGTATATAATCATCCCTAACCGTTGAACGCCCATCAGTTCGAGGGACACTGCGTATCAAATGTTTAAAATACCGAGTAACATTATTGAAAGTTTAAAGCTCAGTCATGGCAAAATGATCGAACTTTTGTAAAAAAATATTGTCAAACTGGAGATAGGTATTCCTGTAAGTTCGTGTACAAAATCTAAAGTCGATTTATGCAAAATTGACACTGTGATGAGGTAAGAAAAAAACAGAAACTTCCGCTTATACTTATTGTGGCGCTACACGCACGAACATTGGCAGCAAATACTCTTGTCACTACTAACCTACGCCATGGCCGAGTAAATATGATGCTGCCTTTTGGTGGTGGTGGTGAGAGGTGACAATCGAGTTAAGTATACCTGTCAGTTGGTGATTCGAATCCGCATACCAGTAGCATACCTAAACTGGTGACCCTAACTTGATCCCAGGGATAAACTACCAGCACTCTCTCTTGGACATGTTTGCTAGCTGTAGTTTGCCACTACACCACCCTGCGATGTGATGATGTTGACCACATCTGTGGTGGTATACTAGTTCGAGTTGGCGATGCGTGAAGTGGGCACTGAACCATTCCCTTACACACAACAGTCCTGTTGCTTGCTCTTCCTTCATTTGTTTGTACTCGCGCTTGGCTCTACTGGACGGGAATGGTGTGGCAGCTACACGCACAAATACTGGCAGAAAATACTCTCCTCATCACCAACGGAATAGTAAAAGTTATTTGAAAAGTAAAAAAAAAAAAAGCTCTATTCCACAAAAAGTTTTGTCATTTCACCCCCCCAATGATATTCTGAATCCGCCTATGTACCTATCTAAGTTAGAAAGGCAGGTATCTTATTCAATTTTACATGCTAAACGTAGGTAATGTTTATATGATCAATGTCTTTTTTTCTCCTCATTAATCGCGTGAGTAAAATTCAATGGTAGAAAAATGCGTCTCTTCGCTCACAAGAATCACCGTGAGGAGGAAGAAACCGCGTTTATCGCGTTTTGCCTATCTTTCGCCTGATATTTTACATCCTCGGGTTTCTTCGTAAAGTTACTCGTTTTTCGTTTATTTACATAACTCAGATATCAGCTTTTAGAAATATTTATGACAAGTGAAAAATTATCAACAATATATTCGCACTCTCAGCCATGGTTCAAGTGATAGTTACCTTACAAGGACAATCGAAAAATGTCAGTCCTAAATTAAATTGTATCTGCACATTCTAAGTCGGTATCGTTTTAAAAGTATTCTCAGCATGACGCATTTCTACAGTAAGCTGCGTTCACTATTCACGACAGTGACCTAGTGATCCAAACAGAACACAATGAAATAGAGAAAAAAATAATAATAATTCTTAAACAGAATAACAACGTTACAAATCAAAATTTTTGCAAAAATATGGATAAAGTTAGATAATAAATTAGACGTGCACGGAGAGGCGATGTGATTAATATTCATAAAATAAACACAGCGAAAAAAGTAATGAAAAAATAAAGAGAGAGAAAAACGCGAAAGAATCATCGATATTTTCGATTTAATTTTAAAATATATCTGTGAGTCAATCGTGATTTTTCGACATGACCTGAGCATGCAGTGAATTTAGAAAAAATATTGACGACCGTACGTTATATCGTGCATCATAAAAATGGTGGGCGTTGAGAAAATTCAAGAAAGTAGGTACCTACGTATAAAAAATATAAATGTAAAAATTTAATAAAAAAACACTTAGCGTCCTTACGGTTAAGAACATAATGTGACGTAAAATAATGACGAAATTTTTAATCACTTCGATTTCGATATTATTACTCATTATAAAAATTGCAGAAAAACAAAACAATAGATCAGTCACGGGTTGACGTCATCACGTCGTTATCAGTTGAAAATGGGTACTAACCTGTAAGTGTCTCCCGCCAGCACACGGCACTGAATATCATAAATGTAGGACCTTTGATAAATCGAAAATTTTACAAGTCCTTAATAATTCTAGTTTTAGCGGGATGGGATGTAAATTTACGTACACGGAACACAGTGCGAGTATACGGTATTATTAATTATTGTTGTTTTAAACATCAATTATTAATAAGAATAACTCTTTTTATTTATTAATTGGGTACATTAATTTCTATTATCATAATCTCAGACTCTCAGTGTTTTGTAAGTATCTTCTACATTCTGACTTTTTTTGTTTTTGTGATGAATGATGATATTGGTATATGTAAAATAAATAATTATCGTATGGTCTCGCATATTATATGAATGGAATTGTATGTGGAAAATCATTCGACAACTGAAAAAATATTTTAAAGCACATTAAAATTGTTCACCAAATTTGTGTGTAAGCTTTAATATCAGAATTATGTATTATAATAAAGAACCTCTAATTATGGTTCGATAATATAGGCTACTCTCGATTCTCATGTATCACGTTCCTGCAATATGCGAGAACGTAAGAATATTTTCATTTTAATTAAGATTAAAATTATTATCGAACCATAATTAGACGTTCTTTATTATAATACATAATTTTGATATTAAAGCTTACAAACAAATTTTGGTGAGCATTTTTAATGTGCTTTAAAATACTGTTTCGGTTGTCAAATAATTTTCCACATACATCGCATTTTTGCAATATGCGAGAACATGAGATGATTATTTATTTTACATATACCAATATCATCATTCATCATAAACACAAAAAAAGTCAGAATGTAGAAGATACTTATGAAACACATAGTTTGACATTATAATAAGTAAAATAAATACCCAATTAATAAATGAAAAGTGTCATTCTCAATAATAATTGACATTTAAAACAATAATATCGACTTATGTTTTACTTGTATCATCAGAAAGTTCGGAAGTCGATTCCTGACGTTTCAAAATAACTCTTACCAAAGAAATACTATGCAACGTTGTGTGCGTATGTACACGGATTGTAGAATATAGCTGTGTTTGATTGGACTACACTAACTTACACCAACCTACACCGGTAGGGATATTCCACAAATATTCATGTAAAATTAGACATAAAGTCATATAACATTCCTACCAGAGTCCTGCATGGTTACCTACACAGCTGACGGTAACGCACTATAGTTAGTAGGTATATATATCTGTGAACAACCTGGTGTTATCAGGTACCAGGTCACTAGCAGTATCTGGTATCACCTCGTAATACCTGGTAAGTGGAATAACCTGGTACTGGGGTACCCAGGTAAGAGGAACAACCCGGTACCTGGGTACCAAGGTTTTTTTTTTTTAATGTAAATCACTAGGCAAATTAGTGGGTAGGTATATTCTATCCATCCTGTAAAAGAAAAAAAAATCATTTCTTCGAAAATATGAACGCCGAAAGGTGACAAAATAGGCGTAAACAATATTGAAAAGAAGACGAAAAAAATTAAGTACCTACTACCGATAACCCCGGTACTCACCCATCCCTATTACCTGGGGGTATCCGGTAATAATCAGTACCTATTACCAGGTAACCCTAGTACTCACCCATACCTCTTACCTGGTGGTACCGAGTGATACTGGAGGCTCTTACTCACTAAACCCGGTCATCACTGACAATACTTATAAGTTCAGACTGTTACCAGGTATGTGGTGTTAACTCATACCGAGTACATCTGATCAGTTAATGCGACATCCCGCCTGGTAGTTACCTATGCAGGTGCAGGACTCTGATTCCTACATTTGTGGAATCGACCTCCCAGTGTAGGTTGGTGTAAGTTGGTGTAGTCCAATCAAACACAGCTTATATCTTTTTTACATTTTACGACAAGTGTCTCCAAACCTCACTTTGTTTTTTTCTCCATTTTGCTCTGCACATGCGTGTGGACTCAGTTTTTTTTTTTTGTTTTTCAGTTTTTTTATTACGTGTGTATTGTATTGAGACCCGAGACACTTGTTAATGAATAGTCAAAGAGTCAAAGTTTGTAGTTAAATTTTGGTGAAAATAAACCTTATTGTATTATCAACAAAGCAGTACTTTATCTATGTTATCAACATTAGATATGTCCGTGTAAAAACTGTAAAGAGCGTAACAAGAGAATTAATTATGTACCTAATTGTTATTAATTGATAATATTAAAAATTAAAATAATATTATAACGTTCTTCCCAAGGTTTTTTAGATGAACGGAGTAGTCTACATAATATTACATCTTGGTTTTTCCTTTCTTTGTCGTTTGTACATTCAGAAGTTTTCTTACCTGCTTCATATTGGTGCTAATTCGTTTGGATCAGTGACAATTCGAAAATTAAAATCATTAGATTTTTGTTAGCTTGTTCAAAATGGTTTGTTTGAAGCAAATGCCAATTAAACCCGCTGCTGGTGGCAGCATTCATTTTCTAGCGGCGTTAAAATCAATTTGGCTTACTAGATATGGATGTGCTAATCATCCATTTTATCATATAGTTGATAATATAGTAAGAATTTTGAATAATGGGGAGTTTTTGGTGAAATTGTTTTGTATTTATCTGAATGTCTTCTTAAATTGCAGAATAGGAGGCATCAGCATGATCAGCCTATTGAGCAACTGGGTACTTACAATCCTCTACCGAATAAATATAATGAAACGTTAGTTACCTAGCCTCAATATTGAATGACTAAGATATTGGTTGTCTCACCATATAGTTACAGCGAAACCAGTTTCCAAATTAGTAGATAAAGAATTTATTTTTCGAAACTATTTCAACAATGTTTCTTTCTCATTTTATACAAGTGTCTTGGGTCTCAATTAGTGATGGGTAGTTCGTTCACGAGTTAGTTCTTTTGAACGAATCCTAGAAGTGAACTAATTGATTATTTAGTTCACTTCCAAATGAACTAGTTCATTATTTATTTATTTTTTTTTTTTTGATAGTTCTCAGTTCTTATTAGTCTACTCTACTTGATCCGTTGATCAAACTGAAGTTGAAGTAAGTAGCAATTGATGAGTGAGTAAAATAATTAACCAATAGTTCTAGCATGAATTTATGAATACGAGTCAATCATAATATCATATAATAAATCAGTTGATTTAAATGATATGAGCCAATCATGAATCAGCTGATTGAAGTGATCGAGTTGAAAAATTGACTGAACTACTGAACTAATTGAACTAGTTCACTTTGGTGAAGCTTACTCAATGAACTAAATCTGCAAAATGAACTAAAATTCCCATCTCTAGTACAATATACACGTGATAAAAAAACTGAAAAATGAAACAAAAATACCCAAGTCCGCACGCATGCGCAGAGCAAAACGGAGAAAAAACAAAGTGCGGTTTAGTGACACTTGTTTTTTACAAAGGTACTTTATTTTTACAATTAATATTACCAATCATCTGATTTTGACCGAGGGAAGGAGTAATGGGTGTGACACTATCCCCCACCATAGCTGAAGCTGTTGCAAAAAACTAACCTGATTTTGTAAAAAATTTGAAAGAAGTGATGGAACTTTTCGTTTTGGTTGTCAAAAGACCAAGTGATCTGTTTTGGAGATTTTATAGTTAAAATTGCGATATTTTCGGCAGTGATTTTCGGTGTGTGTTGTAAAAATTAATCGATTTCACCAGCTCCGAGATGACGTCATTACTTCGCACGGCCTCCCAGTTTGGCAGACGTTTCGTGAAACATCCTGTATAATAAGCCCCAATATTACATCGCATTCAACTGCAGGCGAATTGTCATTATGTCGATTAATTAATTCTGGTTATGTTTATCGTCGAAGAAATTACATTTTTATTATTTAACGCAAATTTTGCCATTAGCTTGAGAAATTGAAATTTCGCTGTCAGCAGTCTTAATAACTTGGTGTTGCGAACGTCTGGCAAATACTAATGCAAAATTAAATGAAAGACTCTCTTCGCCAGTAGGCTGAATTTTACGAATGAGAACTTGAGTATTGCGTTCCGAATGCAAGTGGTACAACGAGAAAAAACACTATTCTTGAGAAAGTAGAAGAGAGAAAAATTACGTATATATAACTCGAAGAATCGACAAGACAATGGCGAGCAAAAAATAACATAATCAGCAGAATACTTTCGTTTCTTTTTCTTTCGTCTTTAGGAGACAGATATACCTATGTACTGTGGTCAGCATCGGCTACTACATATCTACTGGCTACCTAAGAGCCCCGACGTGTTTACCACAAGTGGAAATAATAAAAGATCATTTTCATATTCATTAATCATTACCACTCACTTAAGGATTTAAATTATTTTTTAATTATTAATAATTTTAAATTTAGAGTTTAATAGTTTCTCTATATTTATGGATGATAATGATAAAATTGTTTATTTTATTAATTTAATTTTTTTATTGAGGTAGGATTTTTTATATATTTGGAACGTATAAGTGTTTTGGTTTAATACAATTTTGTTAGGTCCTAATACATAATCATTATACCAAGTTTCCGATATGCTACTAACGAATGAGTAGAAACATATTTCATCGCACGAAAATTTATCTCGTAATAGTCTGACAAAGGTTATAACTATTGTAGATGAGACCTGCGGAAAACTGAATACGAGGAAAGAATAGAACTTTCGAGAAGAAAAAATTTAAATAGGTACCTAAATAGAATTTTAATTTTATACAAAAATTGAAACGAGTTAGCTGTGCCCGTTCGAATTATTTGCACGGAATCGTACAGAAAAGGATAAATGTACTGACTTCCCTTCACTTAAACTCCACTTTAAAACAACTTATTATACAATTTTGTATTGAAGAATATGGTAAGTAACATTGTATATTTTTATGGAAGAAATTTCATAAGAAAAAACATCATTACCACATTCTTGAATACAAAATTGAGCGAAAAATTGTTTTAAAGTAAGGTTTAAGTAAAGGGAGGTTAAAGTGACCTTCCTGAATGTGGGTGTGAGAATGCTATATTTGTCCATCTGCTCTGACGCTATTAGTCTGGGCCCACCTTTATTCTTCTTTTTCAAAATTTTCACTTCCTAATCGAATTTTGGAAAATATCATTAGCTCTGACGTATTCTGAGCTTTAAGCTCTTTCAGTTGCTACTTTTTTCATAAGAATCCGTCCGTCAACTGCGATGTAAAAGGGAGAAATAGGATGCGACCTTATCTTATTAATATACTAGCTGGTTGACCGAGCAATCGGAAGCCACTTTTAAATTCTAAAATCTCAATTTTGTTTATTGATTTATATTTTTTGAAGGTTTAATTTAGAGGAAGTGTCAGGAAGTGGTGCATAATCATGGATAAGTCCCAATTTAAAATAAAAATTTGTGTATTATTTTAATTTTTTGCCATGAATTCGTTGCCACCTACAGAATATATAAAATTGTAGTACTTGGTTCACCGAGCTTTGCTCGTATGTGGAAGAGAAGAAAATTTTGTTAATTTTAATCAAGCTGAAGAATTTCTGCAATATTAGGTGCATCCTTCGGTATTATCGTATATCGTACATCTCGATAATTAAGATTTCATTATTTAACTCGTATTACATCATCAGTTGTAAATCATAATAATCATACGCAGTTTAGGCCTAACAAAATTCGCTAGTAAAACCTATCTCATTTGTTAGTTTTAGGGTTAATCAGTTTTTCAATGTTTGTTGTTAACACTTACTGTTGATGGATAAACTGAGATATTTGTTGTAACCGAAATCCCACCTTCTCTCTTTCTTCATCATCATCAGGAACACATTATATATATATGTCACACGTACACTCTCATCACGAAGTGCTTCCCCTACTATTCTCAATCCGATAACGCTGTTGCTTCGCCATTTCATATTTCGTTTGTGAAACATAATTTAGTCGCTAATAAAATGTCATTAAAGTAGAAAGTCTCAAGTTCTTTCGATCCTCGTTCTGTACACCTCACATCATGGTAGCCATCGCTGCGGTAGAACTTTGAGGAGAGACTTAGAAATTTAAATTGATGAAATAATGATTTTTTGAATTAATTTACTGTTGTGTGTAAATTTTTTATGTTTTCTGTTGAATAATACACGAAGTATTTACCGTGTTTTTCGAGAAGTTTAAACTCGAATTTTAATTTATTTTCAATTTTGAAAAATTCAAAATTAAATCGAAAATTAGAAGCTAAAGTTCCAGACTTAATAACGGCCAATCCTGGAAGTCATCGAACGCTAAATCCATTAAGGACCGCCAAAGAGATCGTGTGAACAGCCAAAGGAAACCTGCTCCCGTCATCGAGGACTCATCGTAGATCCACAAATCAAAGACCCAAAATTTTTCAGCTAACTCACGCCAGCAAATTGCTGCTGGTTCCGCTGCGGGAGCTCGGAGCACCATTCTAACCTTTGCCCCGTCATAGATTATCCAATCACGGAGGGCAAAGTTATGGCCTGGAACAAGATGCTCCGTGATTGCAAACAATATCTACCACGAGGTAACCTGTTTGATAAACAGCAACAAAAATTACCTGTTCTCGATCCTAAACAAACTATAACATTACAGACGACTGCAGCTTCAGAAGAAGACACCAATAGTCTTGTTGCGCAGCAACGCTGAGAGGTTGAGAACCAGAGTTCCACGTCTGGAGTTCCAGTTTTAAGTGAGTGTTTATCATTTTTTACTACTAAAGACATCGACGCTCATTTCTTAACGTTTTCATCGTACATTCTCGCTCCAAACGATAAAGAACCAGTAAAAATTAATGGCTTTTTTGATTGCGGAAGCAAACATAGCTGTATGTTTTACACATATGCCTATGAACACCTCAGAGAAAATTTTTCTGAGTTTGCTGAAACAATCAAATTTTGTGGCCGAGCTGGACAAATGTCTAAACAAATTCGCACCCAAATTGTACAATTTGAACTATTCAAATGCGATGGAAATAAGGTTCAAATGGAAGCCAACACGGTACCACACATCGCGAACAATTTTTCCAAATTTGATTTTGATGAATTTAAAAACCGTTACCCACGATATTCAAATATCGATTTTTCAAGCTTGGACCGAGAATCTACGATACATTTATTAATTGGTAATAATTATATGTGGTCATTTATAAAGCACATTAAACATTTATCACCAACCCTAACCCTAATCAAAACTGATTTTGAAAACATGTTAGGAGGATTCTTAGGAAAACCAACCAAATGTGATGCATTCGAACCATCATTCTTCACATCCCTAGAAAGTATAGAAAACTTCTGGAAATTAGATACATTAGGTATCGAAACAAAAAACTTAGTTGAGGACGATGCTGAAACTGAAGCACTGCACTTATTTTATAAAAATATAAAATTAGTGAACAATAGGTACCAAATAAGGTGGCTATACAAGTATAGCCCCCCACCACTAGTCAACAATAGACAGTTAGCCTTTAAACGATTAGAAAGACAATTACCAAAATTACAGAAAAATCCTGAATTTTTCGTAAGATTCGATCAGTATTTTATCTCACTAATCAATTTAGAAATTATCGAACCTATCGAAAACGATAGACCCTCAAAAGTGGTACATTACTTACCACACAAGGGTATCTACGATCCAACAAAAAGCACTCCACTCAGAGTAGTTTTTGATGGATCGGCCAAAACCAAAAAGTCTAACTTGTCCTTAAATGATTGCATGCATAAAGGAAAAGTACTGTTAGCCGATCTAATAGCAATGCTCGTAAGTTTTTGTAAGAACTCTTACGCAATAATCGCTGATATTAAAAAAGCGTTTCATCAAATTGGATAGCACCCAGATGACAGAGATGTCACACGTTTCCTATGGATTAAAAATCCTAACAATCCTATGACCAATAACAATTTAGTAACATTTTGATTCTGTCGTGTTCCTTTCGGAATCATAACAGCACCATTCTTACTTGCAGCATTGCTATTACATCATTTCCGATTGGTCAACATGGAGTTCCATGACAAGTTCTTAGAACGATTTTACGTTGATAATTTAATTGTTTCCGTACCATCGTACGAAGAAGCAAAAGAATTATATATAAAATCCAACAAATTATTCAACGATATCTCCATGGAACTTGCCCAATGGCGCACCAATTGCAAACAGTTGAGAAAAGATTTCAACCCACAACACGCGTTAAGCAACCCAATCATCAAAGTGCTTGGCCTGTATTGGGATATGGACCATGATGTACTTTACATGCCCAAACCAAAACCGTTTACATCTCCATGGACAAAACGCACATTCCTTAGGGTACTATCATCATTTTATGACCCCTAAGGTTGGTTTGCACCAGCATTCGTTCCATCAAGAACATTCATGAAATACTCTGGTCCAAAGGATTGAAATGGGATCAAAAAATCCCAGACGATCTCGAACCAACAGCTACTAAGATAACAGCCTCAACTACTGCATTCCTAGACAATTCTACCTAGGAACTTATGAGCCAAATACCTGTCAACTACCCGTATTCGTAGATGCATCACAAGTAGCTTACTCCATGGCAATATATATCAGATTTAGCAACACTAAATCGAATTGCCATGCAGTAAGATTTGTAACAGGAAAATCACACGTAACACCTATGCGACCGATAACAATTCCTAAACTCGAGTTGATTGCAGCACTCATAGGTGCATGTGGACTACGTTCCCTATGTAAACCACTCGGTTTACAGAACACACCAACATTCTTATGGTCTGATAGCAAATGTGTTCTCACATGGCTATTAAAAAGAAAAGTTCACCCACAATTTGTAAAAAATAGAGTCAACGAAATAAAAAGTATAGAACCCGTCGAATATTGATATGTCCCATCAACGGACAACCCAGCTGATATTGGCTCACGTGGTTCCTCTATCCACAAACTTTCCGACTCACTCTGGTGGTCTGCACCAACTTGGCTATCCCAAGATGAAAAATATTGGCCAGAAACTGATTTGAACATAATCGAAAGCCTACCCGATGAACCAACCAAAATAGATATGCCTATATTTCATACAATGAAAGAAGTATTATCCTCGACTTCCAAAGAGTCAATGTCAATAACAATTGACGATGAATCAATTTTTGACAAACGTCATCCTGCCAAATATTTAAGGCAGATGAAATCAGCAAAAAGATTCATCCCACACTTCTTCATTGGTCCAAACACAGATCAATGTGAAGTCACACTACCAGAACCTGAGGTTCTGTCTCAACAGTGGATAGCTGATCCACCGAACCAAAGTCAGCCACTTGATTTGACCATCACCAAATCATGCTTCATTCCAAAAGATGAAATACCTTTCGAAAGTTTCATACATCCACCATTGAACACTCTGTTCAACATAGATATCACAAAATTCAATACTTTATCTAAACCCGTACGTGCATTTTTACAATGTATAGAAGCCGTACGACGATTTAGTAAACAACTAATAAGGAGGAAAAGATTAATTTCACCTTATGCATCGTTAGATTTCACCTTTCATTTTGCTCTACTCTGCTTCATCAGAGCTGACCAAAAGAAATATTTCAGAAAATCACTCGAAGTATTAGAAAAAATAAATCACCCTCCGTACGACTTGTACAAAAAATTCCACATCCTGATTGATCCATCTGGGATTTTACGTACAGTAAATTATCTACCCGATATCGAGTACGCAAGAGACATGCTATCACCAATCCTGATGCATCCTAAGTCTCACTTAACAAAATTAATTCTGATGCATACACATCTGAAGAACGTACACTCTGGTACGAAATTTACCATAGCTGACTTTAGAAGACACTATTTTGTGTCAGTCACTAAAAGTGTTACCCCAAATTCTAAAGAAGTCGTGCACACTATGCAAAAAAGCTGAAACAAGACCGTTTAAACAACCAACTTTTTCAGCACTACCAGACATTTGTCTGGTACCTTTTGTAAGTCCATTTACCTACACAGGTGTGGACATCTTTGGCCCATTTATGGTATTTTCTAAATACCTGCCAAAATCGAAAGCACAGTTGGCAACACCAACTACACCGCCAATCAAAAACTGGGTGTTGATATTTACATGCCTTTCCACCCAAGCGGTGCACCTAATCTCAGTATCAAACTTGACAACTGAGGACATTTGGACAGCGTTCATAACATTTTTCACTGACAAAGGTACACCCAAAGTTATCCTATCCGATAACGCGGCGCAATTCCACTTAATTGCAACGTACTTACCAGAGTACTGGAAAACGTTCACTGAAGAACGAAAAATTAAACCTAGCTTAGATGAAAGAGGCATTAAATGGCACTTCATCCCAGCTAAAGCACCATGGTATGGTGGAGTTTATGAACGACTGATTGGCATTATAAAACAAGTGTTTTATAAAGTCCATGGTCACCACTCAATTTACAAACACACCTTTCAAGCGAGCTTGAAAGATATACAAACAATGGTTAACAAAAGACCACTATGCCCATCTCCAGATGAGCTTGATCAGTTGACATTAACACCTGCACATTTCATGCGGGCCAACTTAGGCTACCTAAGTAACCCGATTAATGAATCGAATAAAGATCCAACTCCTACAACAAAACAGCTTATGGACACTTGGAAACTCGACCAAGATTACTTAACGAACCTTTGGTTAACCTGGAAGAGACAATATCTCTTATACCTAAGAGATAGACCACCAAATGCGCTCTCCAATCCAGGGTGCATGGTACCCTTCGTACCAAAAGTAAACGACATAGTACACGTTTTGGACTACACATCCAAACCTGGCATTTACAAACTTGCAAAAATCATTGATTTAGAGAAATCTTGTGACGGCCAAGTCCGTCACGCAAAATAGAATTCTCAAGCAAGCAAACATCTACAAGACTTCTGAAGTTCTTGGCTCCGTTGGAGTTAGACAACAGAAATGTAGAAAAATTTGATACATAGTATCGTGCCTCCGATAGACCCCCTAATTATGACAAAAATAGACTGGTCTGACAAGCCAAATTACTGACTTTAGGGTACGCCATAATTGGACATTATACTCCTAAAAACGGTATAACTACGATTTTTTGGCACCCACTGTTACTGTCATGTGCTTTATAAAAGGCTACGGGTAATAGGTGGCAGAGTGCACTACTTAACTTAGCATCATTGATGTTTACACGACTCGCTAATTCCAAAATATTCCCTTACAGAATCTGTGATCTACGGCCAATAACTCGTCCCATCCTCTCAACTGCAGCAACCGTCGATCGAAACAAACTTTCGTTGAAAGTATCGTTTATGTCACTTTCGTTACGTCGTAACGCTAGAGAAGAAAAATAAAAGTTTTTTTTTATTCCTATTTTATTTTTAAATTTCTCTGTAAATAACTATTTTTTCATGTTTGTATACTATATGTGTTATCTTTATTGTTTGTATAATAAAATAACATTTATAAACAACATGTACGTCTAATCTTTATTTTAGATTTCAGGGGAATCTTCGGAGGTGGCCACCGATGACCACCCAGGAACACCGCCCCCAGTGTCATGGCTACGCCCACGAGTCCTGTGCGCACTAGCAATGCGCAGTGGACTCGACATGACTGGAGATACTGGGCTGAGGCGACGCTAACAGTTGTCTAACAACTAGGTGCGAGCTAAGGTGTGTGACAACACATATATTTTATTCGTCCTTGCGACGTAAAACCAACATTAACTATAAACTCCTCCACTACACAAGTTTATGACAATAATTTTTTCAATATTTAAATTCTCATTTTCTTCAGTTACCTACACCCTTCTAATTTTTTAATTTTCAAATATGAATAGCCTGGGACATTCTCAGGATGGACAGGAACATTTTGATCCTACTTTCATTAAAATCTATAAAGTAAGACACACTTGTTTTGAGCAAACGAAATTCCGTTAATTCCAAACATATAACTACAGAGTAACTATTTATTATAATAGAGGACGCGCGTTTATTCAAACGCTGCAACAAAAACAGCACCGCTTTTGAAGCTATTTACCCCCAAATCCATCGTACAGAATTCGAATTTCCTTGTTCCTCATTCGGGTCCATTGGCAATAATCAAAATTTTTTCTTTCAAATAATTTAATTAAACGAATGAATAAATGCAATTGTTAATTTACAAATCACGATCAACACGAATTTCGTAGATAGGCTAAAAATGAGGTTGAAAATTGTTGGTACCTTAGCAATGGCGGATATTTTGATTGTAAAAGTGATGCAGTTTTTTTGTTTCACATGCATCCTCTATTATATTTAATACTCTGTGCATATAGCCTCCTCCTTATACAAAAATACATAGATGCTTAGAGTAATCAAGTTTTTTTTTTTTTTATTTCCATCTGTTTTATTTATATTTCCGTTTTTCTATGCATTTAATGCGCTACTAGTGAATGCAGTTTCTTATAATCTGTAACTAATTAATTTGATCCAAAAAAGATCCAGAACAGAAAAGATCGTCTGCGAAATAAATTTACGTCGTCGCATTATATAAGACACAAACTTAATTTGTGATTTATCTAAGTTTTATTTCAACGATTTCACACGTTTTAACACCCATTCTCGGTTTTCAGCGAGTGTAATATGAAATTTTCAGTACATTTACAGAACCAATAAATAGAGAATTCGCTGCATTTATTGAATCGGCAATTAAAAAACGATCAATTACATATAGAGTACATCCGCATGTTCTTAATAGTCGTGTAAAATTCAATCGCGACATGCAACAGTAACCAACAGCCATTTGCTGCAAACGAAACTTGAATTCCAAATCATAAAAGAACACAAGTTAGCGAAAATTTGGTTATTGACTAATCACTTATAATAACCTTGTAACATAGTATAATCCAAAATGGTTTAAATTACGAGCATATCGAACGATTAAACGCAGAGAGGACTTTTTGGCAAGCAAAAATGTAAACTAAGAAGCGAAAAAATTTTCGCGATGATGAAAATTTATTTTCGTTAAAAACAATTTATAGTTATACTCGATCTGCGACCGAATTCCGCCTTAATTGTCTGACCTACGTCAAGGCAAATTAAAAATTAGACGAAACAGAAAAAAAAAAAGAAGGGTTTTAATTATTAATTCGGCCAACGGCATTCGATGGAGTTTCTATTTATAAAGATTAAAATTGGGTTAACTGTTTATATAGAAAATGTAATAAGAGTTTCAAATTATATTTCAACTGCATACAAAAAAAATTATTTTAGATTCGATACAACGATTAAACAGATGAGGAAGAAAATAAAAATAATTTTTACATCTGTTTCTACAGGGTGCTTAAATAGAGGAACAAAAATTTTTCAAGGAAACGGAAACATGTCTTCCAGATCATCAAAATATCGATTAAAATTGGCCATCGGTCATTTGATCAATTTTGATCGACAACAAAATGCTCGATTGTCAAAAGATCAATTAGCCGATCAAAAATTTTCGAAAAAACTGTTAATTTAATCACAATCAAAATCGGAAGTAAAAAAATCGATTTTTCAGAATTTGCGATAGATCTATCTTTTTGGTTTGATCATGATCGATTTTTAATCGAGACTACCACGTCCCCCAGATACGGGTCATTTCGACAGCAACAATTTCGATCAAAATAAAAAATTATTCCTACAGATATGAAAGTATGCAACTTATACGGCACACAACTGTTCGAAAGGTAGTTCATTTCATTTCTTTAGGCCTAAATGTTTTCCGAGATTAATGATTAGACGAATGCAGGCGTGAAACATGACAATATATTTTCACAATTCAAGCATGCTTGGCAAAAAACAAAGGCAAAACGTTCTGAAAAATTGAACTTCATAAGGACGTAGTTATTTCACTTTCGATTTGGAAACTCATGTTCATATAAATTTTTTCGTCTGTTCACTTGAGCACCTATTATCTATCGGGAAAATAAAATTCATCCGATGGTGAACATCTCGTATAGCCTATAAGTAACGTATCTTCTTACCAATTTTTATCTTTAAATTTCCTGAAAACTATCGTAAATACACTCGCGTTAAAAGCTCGTGACAACTGATAGCAATAATAGGTAAATGACGCAACTAAAATTACTGAGAAATTTAATGTGAAATTAATTGAACAGATCACACGAGTACGGAAAATAGTAAATTGAAAATTACAAATTCGATACTCAAAACTGTCTCATTGATAATAATTAAAATTTTAAATACGAGTGGAACTGATAATGAAAAAAATTGATGTTTCAGTTCTCCAATAATTTTATTTTTTGTGGCAGTTATCGTTAGAAATAAAAAGTAACTATATTTATCTACTTTATACATTAAGTGCTGCCCTTGAATTCTAGGGTCTCAACAATATACCGTTAGAAGCACGAACTCTATTAAACGATTCAATCCTATGATTTCAGAACCGCTTCTTCAGAGAATGATAGTTCAACTTCATTCTAAATACGTACACAGAAAACCCTATTATTGAAAACAGCAAAAAGTTTCACATTTTTTTCCACAAAGAACATAAGTACTGTAGTTTGTGAAAAATAGGCAAATACTCTAATGTAAGTAAACTTTATTGCAATAAAATTAAAAATTGTACGATTTTTCATGGTTCTCTCATGAAATTTTTACAAAAGCATCATCCTTTTCTTCATCACAAGGAGTTAAAAACGAAAATGTTATAAAAAATATTTTTTAAATGCAACGGCTCGCAAAACTGAAAAATTCAAAATACAGAAAATTCAATAAATAGGATGTCCAAATTTGATAAATCAGCTATTTTTCTTCATTATGATGTTACTATGTGATACAAAATAAACTAGAGTAGGTAGTCTTGATTTGAAAGGTATAGTGTGTATTTGATATGGATGTGAGGAAAGTGGATGAGTAGAATTTGGTGGCCCGATCCAATCACTCCTCAAAACAAAAATCGAACCAAACTGAACACACCACCATTTCGGATGATGGCATGAGGAACATATTATACTTCGTAATCCCTATTTTAGTAGTAAGTAATTGAAAATACTCGCAAAATCTATTATCCAAACTTCAATGTAAACTGAAGAACAATATTAACTCATATGTAGGGGCCTCCATTGTGTAGTTTGGTTAGTGATGTTATCGGGGCTGTTCAATTGGTGTGTAGCGGACTTCTTGAATTTTAGTTGTTTTTATTGTCACTATCTACAGAATGCCCAATAACAGAATGTTGGGTATACTTTTTGACCATATACATAATGGACTGCGCATACTGATAAAATTAAAATTGGCTTATATGGAGACACCATGAAGGTGTACATTTCATTCAAAAGTTCCCATTTTTCAGGATTTATCAAATATCATACGTCAATTGATTAAATAATTTGGAGAGATTTGTATTGTCATTTTACAGAATGAAAGTGTTTTTAAAATTAAATAGCGTTATTTATTCCTTTTTAGGTAATATTTGTAGATGAATTCTGTGAAAAGTACAGTTTGATAAGGGAAGGAACTTTTGAATGGAATGTACATTTCATTTGGTTGCCTTCAACATTTTATCAGTATGCGTAGTCAATCTGGTATATGGTCGAAGAGTATTGTTCTAGAAGTTTCTTTTTAATAAAACTCACAGGTTACGTTGTTTGCAGGTAACTTTATAGCTCCTTGTTGGTTGTGTGCATGCGCCTGAACTTGTCTTCTTTCCATAATATGGGTTAGTTTATTTTTTGATATTTCGATCAATCAAAGGGAATTTGTCGATGAATTCTCTTCGATTTGTTTGCGTTTATTGGCATTAATTCGTGTGCATTTAACGCCCTTAATTCGTCAACCAATTAATGTTATTAAACTCACACAAATCGAAGAGAATTTGTGTGCATTTAAGAGCCTTAATTCATCTACAAATGCGCACATCGAATAGAATTTGTCGTTGAATTTTACTTGATTTGTTTGCATTTATCGGCATTAATTTGTCGACGAATTAAGACCGTTAAATATACCTGAATTACCCTTAATTCTTGTGGGTTTATAGACATGAATTCGTCGACAAATTCCTTTCAATTTCATGCTTGAGCATTTAAAAAAAAAGAAATTTCTCGTTACCATCACGAGTGTACACTACTACTATAGAACACGACGAGTAAAACATGTTGTGCCAACACGTGGCCTATGTTGTGTAATGAAGGAACTATACAAGTTATATACTTATTTGAAAAATAGCTTATATGGTTGAATAATTATTAGGTACTCATACTGCTTGGAACTAAACATACAAATGTTGAAAAAAAAAAAGAATGCCTAAATAAATTCAAAAAGTTTATGGAGAAGAAAAATAGCCATGCATATAAACAAAAATTGTCATCATAAGCATCCTTGCTCATTAGTTAGAATATTCATGTCGAGGTAGATCTCTAAACGAACCACAGAAAGAGAACACTTTAAAAAGACACGTTTGTTCACAAAAATATTTTTTACAACTATCAAATAACCCCATGAACACAATAAAGAGATAGGTCATTATTACTTTTTGTAAAGCCTCATAGCCCATAAACCTTTATAACAGATCGTTGTTTCGTTGAAAAGGTATCAACGCATTATTGCACCGGTAATATTTGATATTCTTGCTCATTTTCATCTAAATCCATTATGATGTTCAATTTTTTCTTAATCCGTCTGATAGGAGAGGTATTTTAAATTTTCTCTGGTTACATTGAACGAACTTCAATAATTCGTTTTCTGACATAGAGAAGAAGTTGAAAAGTATAATTGTATTCAACTAAAAGTAGAGAGCCTCCCTTTAAGACAAGTACGCGTATACCCATTAACCGTCCAAGGAAAACTAATATCTGTAATTTTATATAATTTCATTTTTTTGTCGAATTTATCGATTTAAATTCAATATTCCGATGAAATATTCCTTTCAATTATGCAAAACTTTATTTCATGTAATTAGAATAATCCATAATTGAGAAAAAAAATTTTGTTTTGCCACTGCCCATGGAAATAACATATGACGTAGATGCAAAGAAAAAATAAAAATTTAACAGAAAATGGCATAAATGTGTCTACTCATTTTAAAGGTTCTTTACTAAAAATGATCGTAGTTTATTTTTACGTACTCGTAGATGGCAATTTCCGAAAATTTTTTCGAAGAATATTAGGTTCATCTTATTTAAGGTGGCAATGGTACCTGGTATTTACATTGGTTACAAAAAATTTCAACTCCACCATTAAAATTCAACTTCGAAAATCTGAATTAAAGTGCGAAGTTCGATTCACGTAAATAGTTGAAAGTAATATTTGATATTATTGTTGGTTAAAGAAACGGTTTGTCTGGTAGTTGCGCGACACATTTTAAAAAATCTATTAAGAAAATTGACCCATTTTTAATTTTTTTTTTTTTTTTGAATTGGAAAAAAATCTGAAAAGACAGTCACAATATATACTTGTAATAAAATACAATAATTAATTTAAATAAAAAAATTCATATTTAAATAGAATCTCCGAAAATTTTAATTGAAAACTAAAAATTTTCAAGAATATAAACTACGTTTTTAAAAATATATTTCACGGAAAAAAAGGACAGAACCACAAAGCTGCAGAACGTGACAAGCCCTAACTTCCCAAAAAATAAAGAAAAAAAATCGGAACTCACTGATGCAACTGATTGTCATTATTTTTTAATTTAAGATTTGAGAAAAATAATTATGGGTAGTTCTCGCTCACGTTATTTTCGTTCCAAATGGAACAAGTTTCACGCAATATTTAAGAAACGGTATTTACGCAAATTCGGAAATTACTCATAATTTCATTTTAATCGACTCGCAAGGGTAACCTTGCTTTTACCTTCAAACCGAGAATTTCCAGTGTTCGACTGCTGAAACTTTTTCCAAAAAGGAAATGGGAAAAAAAACGAAAAACGTTGTGAATAATTTATTAAAAAGATCACACGAGTATGGAGAATCGTTACACGAAAATCACTGGAGTAGTCACAAGAAGGCGAAACTCGACACGCAATAATTATACGATAGGAACTTATAAATAAACATAACTGTGTTCTTCGTTTATTGATAGCAACTTAACATTTCAAAGAAGACAGAAGATGACTTTAAATACAAAATACATTTCACTAAAATAAATTTGTTTTCAAAATGGTAGGAAACTGGTGTTGACTCATTGTCAGTCAACTGAAAACAAAAATGGTTGCCTTGTGAAAGTTATCGTTCCGACAAACTTATTTTCATCTGTCAAGGTTGATTTGCGCGAAATTATGTGTAAAATTTTTCGGCAGTGATCATAATTATGTTCTTTGGTATTTAATACAAAAATTATCGAAAGACAAAGCAAGTGATGCCATGAAGTATAGGTGTAGCAAGTAAGTACGATTATGAATTCAAAAATTTCGTAATGTAGCGTGCAGCGAATATGCAGTAAATAAATTTACCCTATCACACACAGCTACCAACGATCACTCAAATACCGAATATTTAGAGAACATGAAATAAAGTTTAGAAATATGGACCCACATAATTCAAAAATAGTAAATAGATTAGTTTTTCCTTGGGAAAAAAATTTTCTTTCCAAGATTTCCTTGAAATTTTACCCTTAAGCATGTTTCATATAAAAAAAAAATTATAAATAACAATAAATAACATGCATAAATTAAATTATTGTTAATAATGCTGGGTACATTAAAAAAAAAAAAAGTAATTGGGATGTAAAGCCTCTACCAAACTGCGTTACTAGCGCAGTTGATTTCGGGATAATGAGCAGTTATTTAACATTGAAAACACACAAAATCAAAATTATCGAAAGCAATTACACAAAAACTGTAAGTGGTAGAAAGCAGAAATTTTTATAAGACATCTGCTTAGGTTATCTGAAAATTCCCTGAAATTTTGGCAGAAATCGTACTTTTCTTTTTCGAGATATCGCCGAAATTCCGTTCGTATTCTTCACATTTAGGTATTGAATTCTTATCATTAAAATCACTGGATTTGAACAGAATTTCAGCAAAATCTCGAGAAATAAATGTGCCAATGTGCCATTTCAACCAAAATTTCAGCCATCTTCAGATAACTGATGTAGATGTTTTCTAAAAATTTTAGCTTTCTACCACTTATGGTTTTCGTGCAATTGCTTTCGAAACCTTTGATTATGTTTTCAATGCTAAAAAACAGTACATAATCCCAAAATCAACATATCAGACGAATGGGCCACCAGAGGGCGACTAATTTGACTTTAGATTCCAATGCAGTGTTTATTCACATTCATGTAGTTTACTCAGCGATCAGGAATTTTTCGAGATACCTAATTTTAAATGTAAATACGTTGAAATATTTTTTCATAGAGGCCGAAATGAACACCAACAAATTCACACTACCATCCAAAAACAACCGAGTTGAAAAAAAAACAGTGAACTAGAAGATAAAACAAAATAAAATGACCTAAAATTTTGATATGTTTTCAAATTACAACTAGAAATAGGTTATTTGTCACAAAAACGGATTTCTCAATGAATTTTAACAAAAATCAGATTTTATTATTTAAGCTACGGTATATAAAAGCAACTAAGAGGGAGAGGTACGGGCCATAATCATATTACTTCCAGAAGAAGATAACATATAATTATAAAGTATACATTAAATTATTTTAATTTTGTAAATTCATGTTCCGCCACATTTCACTCGGTTTTTATACTAACAATGTTACCAACATTTTGCCCCTCAATAAGAGGGAAAAGTGTTTCAGAGTATCGAAGTTTTGGATCTATTCTTCCCTCGTAAAATAATAGCAGTTTTTTTTTGAAAACTTGCGAAAGAATTCCGAAGACAACTATGCATGTTTTATTCTCGGTTATTTTGCAATCTCAAATCAAATGGATCTTAACCAGTCTTTTGACTTCCGAATGAATGCCACAATCAAAGAGAAAAAAAAGAAGAAAACATAATAAAATAAAACGAGAAAACAATATTTTTAAAAGGAATAGATCGCAATTAAATAGTTAGAATCAATGAATAGAAATGCAAATACAGTAGTAATTTATAAAAAGGGACTTTCAAGTATTAACTTTTTTTTTTACCGATATGAATAAGTTTAGAAAAATATATTTCCAACAACTTAGGAAAGAATGATGATAAACTTGTTTTTTTTCTATTTTAAAGAATTGACTCTTGTCGAATATATGGACGGTTGGAGGGTTACAAATATTAACTTAAATAAAAAATAGTAATTTAATGGAGGTTTCAAGCCTTGTAATTGTTATTACTGCAACAAATACAATACGTAATTGCTCAATCGAATGAAAATGCAAGCACGAAATTACGTTAACGTTAAAAATGACGAAATGACGAATCTAAGACAAGATAAAACTTGAGAAATTTCAATACTGAACTAACAATAATGCAGCTGGGATTCACTGCAAAAAAAGGCGTTAGGAATTTAAAAAAAAAAAAATTACAGTAGAGAATGAATAAATAAATATGATTTGACAGATATAAACACTCAACAAGAGAGGCGCTCGTTCCAAATCTGAACAACTAATTACGAACAATTACAGAATCAATACTATGACAGTGATAAAAAAAATTTTTACACAGCACGTTCAGAGCGCAGCAAGGTAGTTTATCTTTAATAATTTATAACCATCATAAGCGTCGACTTATTCTTTTTTTTTTTTTTTGGGGGGGGGAGGAGGAAGAGTGGTCTGTGATCCTTCCCAATAATATTGTAAAATAAGCTAGTCCATATTATGTACTAATATGTATACATATATGTATACTAATATATACATTTCTTGCATAAAATAACTTTCGATTCGATGTCTATGTTGAATGTAAATCGAAAGATTTTCACATTTTGGCTTCAACTCCTTCCCTCCATAATTTCACC
Organism: Ericerus pela; assembly: GCA_011428145.1. Lineage (NCBI taxonomy): Eukaryota > Metazoa > Arthropoda > Insecta > Hemiptera > Coccidae > Ericerus > Ericerus pela. The sequence continues at coordinate 1,168,777 of WOFM01000025.1, forward strand.
GAGTCAAAGTCACTGATAACCTTATACTAAGCCCATAAATCAAGATTTCATAATTCGCCTACTAACTTAAGATTTTTTTAATTCTAAAGATGTCAATAAAAATTGTGAAACTTTTCTAAGGACAAAATTCAGCGAGAATAGTCCAAAATTGCGGAAATAATTAGGAAGCTTTGAGTTGAAATTACTTCGAAAGCGATATATTGACACAATACATTGCAGCCCATCAATAACTGACGTAGCACATGAAATTGTAAGACGAAACTAACTTCATTCGGGCAGATTAGCAACACTTTTTCATCACAAATGAAAATTTGTTGCTATATTGAACTAATTTGTGCCCCTTCGAATAGCTATCAAAATGAAATTCCCCAAGGCTACTTCGAAAGCGTTAATTAACGTTAGCTATCGACGAAAAAGTTTAAAGCAATGGTTCCCCACCTGTAGTCCCCTGATCTCCCGGAGGCCTTGGAGGATCAGCGACCAGTTACTGAGTTGACAAAATTTTTTACTTATGGGATCATTTTCCATGCGTATGAATGTAAAGGGTCCGAGAAGTTGTGTTTTCTGCTATGTGGTGGGCGAGTAAAAGTGTTTAGGTTTAAGGAACCGCTAATTTACAGAATTTAAAAAAATAAAATAAAATCGATTAAAAAAATCAAATTAGGTAAATAAAATTACGTTTAGAAAAAATAAAAACAAACAAAACGTGTGAGTGCCAGTGAAAAACATCAAATGATATTTTCGAACATTACATGCATTTTCAGCCGTTGGCATCCAGAAAATCACGCCCTGAACCGCTTTTCCCCAGCATATCCATTAACGCTCTAGCTGCTGGATCTTTATGTAAGATGCTACCGGTTGCGTTATCCTTCAAATAAAAATTACGACATACGTTTTTACTTTTCATCAGCGAATAACCAAGATCTTCAATACAACAGTTAAATTTTTACCTAAATTTTCGTCAGAAAAAAAAAATTGTGACACAAAATATAACCATAACAACTAATTAATTAGTCAGCTTATCTAGAAACTCAAATAAATTCTTTAATGGATGCGACAACATACAACAAGATAACTTTTTTTTTTTTTTTTTTTTTTAATTTTGAAATAGAATTAATAGAATTTGAACGTAATTTTTAGATACTTTTTCCATGTCAACATGAATAATACAAAACATACGAAAAAATGGGGCAATAATCAACATTTTGAGGTCCGAATTTTATGAAATAACAAACTTTTTTATGGTAAATTCTTACTAAGCCCCCCAGGGAAATTATAGACAAAATTTTTCAATTATACTGGTTGTGGAGGAAGAATTTTTAAAGAAAAACAATTTTTATCGCGGTCCTATTCCGGCCCACCAAAGAACTTTCATGCCCAGCCCAAAGAGAAGAGAGCCGTTGTTACCATATCCATTCCGTCATTTTCAGAAAAATGAACCCAAAGGGTAAAATATTTATCAGACAAAGTTTTTACTCGAGGATATAGCGGTCAGTCTAATACTTGTAAACGGCGAAGAATTACTCAAATATTGCTTAAACGATACGTATAATTCTTGCATTCGACTCGAAGTGCAGAGGTGGATAAAAAGTGGCGGTCTATACCAAGCCTTTTCAACAGAGGGATCTCGTGCGAGTAATGATAAAATTTAGTAAGAGAAAAATTTAATATTATCAACAGCATGTCTAGTGAACAAATGGGGCGATGGGGATAAGAAGCTACAGCCAAAATATCGCAGCTTACTTTCGCATATCGTCTCCCTATTAAATTTAATCGTAGGTACTTACATTTTCTCATCACATTCTGTTAGGTAGCTATACTCTGTTCACAATACGAAATGCGTAGTGTCACAAACCGGATCCACACTTATCTGCTTGAAATACGATGTTTGTTTACTCTACAAAATGATGCTTATCACTGTATAACAATGTACATCGATACCTTTCCCTCTCTCCCCAACCAACCACAATGTCTATTGTGATTCTGACGTCAAGCACTTCTTTATAGCGGCCAAACCTTTTACAAATTTTTCATCCAGCTATTACAAATTTCATCAATACATATACAAAAGTCTCTCTTAATCTGAGGTTGCCACTTGTAAATTCCCTGTAGTCGTTTATTTCGTCGTACTTGGGTTAATTAACATAACAAGTAATTTTGTTTTTTTCCATAAAGTGTTAGGTTTTTTTTCTTCCTTACTCATTAACACTACAGTATTCAGGCATTCAGATTATAGGTAAAATTATTTTTAAACAGAAAAACAGAACTTTCCTGACTTCCATTTCCAATAACGAAATATCTCTAATCCATAAATATATTTTTTAGATCGAAAATTTATGTATAAAAAAAAAAAACTATTTCCTCGAAATAAACCGAAACCAAGTTTGAGAATTAGGACGACGACATTTTAGTTGCGCAATATGTCACATCATATAAATACGATAAAAATGAACAACACACACAGAAAGCTGCACACGAGATGCATGCACATTGCGCCGTGCACGTCTGTCTGCCGTGTTTATCACTATTTTTTAAGGATCGTCCTACTTTTCGTCAGTTCATTTATTTTCTTTCAGCTTTTCTATCAGAAATCAGGGAACGATGCGTTTGAAAAGAGTCATCGACCGTGTCTTCAGTCAGCATATGCGCCGATTTCGAACGCAAGAGGTACGTGGGAAACAACGAAAAGATTTCAGTATTTCAGGGCAACATGGAAAATTTATTCTCCCAATACTTATTAAAATTATTTTTTCCGTTCCAGTTAACGGTTTCCAATCAATTACAAATTACAATAAAATTACAAAATTTGACAACACTGAAAAAAACCAAAGTCGGCACATATGTCAATCAGCGTAGAGTTATGGACTCATTCAGTTCAAATAGTAAAATGAAATTAATTCAAATTCTTTAACAAACTGTCAATCCAACAGGGAATCGTTCGAACTTCAGGAACGCATTTCTGAAAACAATGGCACGACCTTCTGATACTTTCAATGATATAATTATAAACGCATGCCTATTTTGACTTTTTTCAGAGCATATTTCAGAAAACCAATTTTGTTTTTTTTTAAGAAATTCTTTAATAGGTACTTATACTTAGCACTCATTTCATTTTTTGCAATTTTCCCCGTGGAAGGTTGTTTAGAAATATTTCCCTCACTTTAGGCATGTTTTTATCATTTACATTTCACGATGAAAAATAAATTAGATACGTTAACCTCGAAAATTATCCCCAGAACCGAATATTTTCAGTTCTTTGGTAGAATTATCCTACATTATTTTACGATAGTAAATGCACATTCAAGTTGCGTTCGACACATTTCTCAACCAACGCACGGTAATACCAATGAGAACTTTAATCATTAGTCATTACACTCTGAATTATCGCTCAAGTTTGGTAATTAGCTTATTACTTTTTTTAGATAGTCGGCCACGGAGTCGACGGTGCTGTTGTTTTCATCTGGATTGTATGGACCCTCTGCCGACCACACTTCAAGGCCAGCGATGCCAAATTCAGGCGATCCCGACAGCATTTGGTAACCAGCGTAGGTAGAACAACTAGGACTACACACTCCGAATTCGAAACTGGCGTCAATCCACAGGCCCCAGTAGCCGAGTTGACCACCCATTCCCTGTAAAAAATAAAATTTTCAACTTCGTAGGTAATACAAATGTGATTTAAAATATAAAAGACTTTTTCGAACTAAAGGAGTACGAAATAATTTAATTAACGACTGATTAAGAATAGGTATATTTGAATAGAGTCGAAGTGGAAAAATTCAAATGTGCCTGAATTTCAAGTTTATTACCTGCATTTCCCTCTGCATTAATTTATTCGCTACTTACAACTAAGTTTAATATTTGTTTACATTTAATTTACCCCAAGATCATAATAGCAAAATTTCAAAGTTAGGCCCGTCACACACCTCAGCGAAGCTACGTTTAAAACTTAAGACATCGTTCAGCGATTGTAATCGTTATTGCAACAACTGGAAAAGCATAGTCTACACGACGCTTATTTACCAGCTTCTGGTGCGCTGGTTTACTAACGTTGATTCAACTAGCTTGGTTTTCATGTTTACACGCTGGTAAAAAGGCGGTAAAAAAGTGAAATTGTTATAAATTTCACCAGCAACCAAATTTACACAGAGCTGGAACACAAAATGGTACACCAACCACCAACTGCTGCCAACAGCAGGTGTATAACTCAAAAATGAAAAATTTTCAACTTCACTAGTCCACCAGCAATCAAATGAATAAACATGCTAGTTCTTGTTTACTTGGGTTGGTTTACCAGCTACCTGCACGTTTTATCACCAGCAGCTGATAAACCAGCATTGTGTAAACTATGTTAAAGAGGAAAAAAAAGATACGCACTCTGGCGGCAAAGATTATAGGATAAAAACAGGATAATGGATAAAAATAGGTATAATAATGCAGTGTGGGGCACACGCACGCCACGTAGTAGTTCATCACCTCACCACCACCATAATCTGATGGTGCTGTAGATTGCATTCCATGGGGTGGTGATGAGGGTGGGTATCTACAACACTCCAGTGCACACACCTATTACCCTGACACCTCTGTATTGGTCGTATTATGCTCTGCTATACTGGGGGGAGTAGTGTGGCAGCTACCACACATCTGCGTAAAAAGACCTCGTCTCTCTCACTCACCATTACCCGGCACCATGGCCCAGTGAGAACGGTGCTGTATTTTAGGTGTTGGTGAGACGGGGAGTTTAGGTGTTTAGCCGGTATGGGTTCGAATCCCCATACCGCCTGAATACCTAAAATATATATAATATGAATATAGGTATGTATCGCCTATTTGATTGAACTATGAAAGGCTTAAGGCTGAATTTTCACAAAAATTGCATCTTATGTGGGGTCAGATAGGAAATGTTTATATTACCCTACTAAATGGTTTCTATATCCACTATAAAATGGTGTTTCAACAGAATAAAATCACACACTAAAATGTATAAAATAAAATTGGGTTTGGTTTTTATCGGTTATCACCTGTCAATCTTATTGCTTTTTCAACACAAATTTCATCTAATACCTTGTACCTCCAACTGTCACTACAACATTAAGGTAACAATGTGTTCTCTCACATAAGTCTGATTCACACTTAACTAGCTTTCTAGCTACTAACCAGCTACTTGGGGCACTATGGTGTTAACAGTTGAAATCACTACACCATTTTAGCCATTAAAGTTAACTTCAACCAGGCGGATAGTCTTATACGAATCTAATTAGAATCTTATATGACAAATTGCCAAGTTTAAGTTGATTTTTTTTAATGGATGAAATGGCTTAGTGAATTCAACAGTTAACAGAATAAAACCACAAGTAAAAGGCTAGTTGCATAAAAACTAGCCAAGTGTGAACCAAATTATACAAAGTACACGTGATAAAATCCCATGAGCATTAAAAATTTTTTGGTATTTTTTAGCATTTTTCAAGTACTTAAGAGCATATTTTTTAAAACTCGTTTTTAATCTAAAACATTCAAATTTAAAAAAGAAAAATTATATTGATCTCCAATTTTTTGTAAAAGTCACATTGCTGTACAACATACATTATTTGTATACTTTTATTTTTGAGGTTTCTATTTTTAACAGAGATTAACTAGAGACTTTGAGACACAAAAAGAAAATGTTTTTCATGTTTTCCAGCTAAATACAAGGGAACTTATTACGAGTTTGAAAAATGGGATTGAATTAATTTTAATGAGAAGTGAAAAAATAATAATTTTTATTGGGTGAATCATAAACTACTAATCGCTCAGGTAATAGAAGTAACCGCAAAGAAATTATAACAATAGATGGAAAAAAATTGAAATCAAAATAATTACTTATCTGATTATGGGGTTCACCGAGTTTGCAAAATGTAAAAAACCAAACTTTAAATTCAATATCGAAATTCATTAATAAAATGCAGTAATAGAAGACGCTGTTAAATTATCAACTATGATTGAAGATTCAATATGAGACATTTTCTATCCCTTATGTTCAGAGTCAAACGCAAAATTTGATAATAGGCCGATTGCAGATACAAACAAAATATTCATTCTAGGAAAATGTTTCATCCTTACCTTGTTATCAGTTTATCACTTACGGCTGATAGATAGATTGAGATCTTTGAGAATATTTACTCAAAGATTAAGATGCTCACATTTTATTTTATGTTCAACGAATTTTCTCAAACTTGGGACCTACCTAAATCATTTTCTTGCACCTAAAAGCATCTGTCCCATAAATTTTAGCCACATTGTTGGTCTAGTTATCTAGAACACATTTACATACAAACATTGTGAGATTACTATGATTTTCCAGATCATGTCTACACAAGTAAAGGAATCAAGATGATGAAATTATTAATAAGTAAAATAAAGATTTTCAACTAAATCGTTCTTATTAATTACATTATCTTGATTCTTTGTGTATTTTGTCATTTCATTTATGTATTTTATTTTTGAATTTTGATGCAATATATGTAAATGACAAATCATTTGATACTTATCTGACTTATTCATTTTATCACGCACTACAATGTTAATTTCCTGTAGGGTGTGGTGACATGAATAACCCTGTATATGGGTATACAAATATACATACATATATGTCGTAGTAAAATTAGGTTTTTTACAAACGGCACTATCTTTCTATTGTAATAGGCCTAGAATTTCTAAGCTAATTGAAAAAGTTTGTAACAAGCCTAAAATTAAAACACACACACACACTCTCCCGATGTAGATGGGCGTGTGTGTTCTAATTTCAAGTTTATAGCAAACTTTTTCGATTAGCTTAGAAATTCTAGGCCTATTACAATAGGTCTTATTTTTACTAAGCTGATTTGACGAATAATTTTCTAATTTTTAAATAGCCTTAACACATTTTTGCTCCTTATAATAAGTCTAAAATTTTCAGGCTAATGAATAAATTTTTTTTCCATTTCTGAAATGCCGGCTTTAGTTGGAATGACGGCATCGTCTGTGAAAAAGCCAAATTTATGAATCGCCTTCAACATATACATAGAAAAAAAAAAATTATGTGAAAGTGAGAAAATGGTACCAATTGTTTTCTTTTCTCTTAAAATAGATAATTATCTTCATCCCTACCTCTAACTCTTCTGCGAGGTCAATTTTAATAGCCCGTTTGTAAGCAAACTGGGTAAAAAATCGTATTCAATTTTATAAAATAACGATGGTAACATGAATTACTAAGAGTATGAATTTTTAGTGGTGACAGCGTTTTTCAAAGAGAAAAAATCAATACATTTTACGCATTTACGGTAAACATATTTGAGCGATACTGATCCCTTCAGTTTTTGTTTACCAATTTTTATGGGAACTGGATAAAACCAGAACAGGCTAACTTGCACGTTGAACATCAATCTTTCCTTTATAGACACGGTGTTCCTAAATGTTGCTTAGAAAATATGCTTATTGTCAAATTACATTAATATGATTACAAAAGAATAATTTCCAGATTTGCTTCGACCTTTCGACTAATAAAATTTCCTTTTTGTCCTTTTCAACGTAACTATTAACGAATAAATCGATATCAAGGAGGAGACATGAATACAAAAATTCAACAGCTTTTTAGACACCGTACTTGTCACGTGAGGGTAATGGAAATCTGAAATGTGCGGAACGATTTCGCTACCACGGCACCAAGGAACAAAATTCGACAAAAAGATTGAATATAATTGTAAGAATCGACATATAAAAACAGATCTCATATTCAAAATGGTCGAAAGCGTTTGGGGAAATAATATAGTAGAATCAGCTCCTCTTCAACTTTTTATATACTTCGGGAAGGTGGTCGTTTTAAAAAACATTTTGAACTACCTAAATACTCCTTTATCAGGAAAATTACATTTATAATTATAAAAAATACTGAGAAACGAACTAAATTTTGCGGAATTCTATTTTAGACAGTATCTATGATACTGTTTTGAATTTCAATTATTATTTATTGAGTTTTAAGGTTTTCGAAATTTTAAATATGGGAAAGGATGTTTCTCCTAAATATGGCTACTTCCAGAAAATATAACCAAGTGTCGATACTATAACTTCGCGTCATATTAATTATGATTTGTTTTTAATTATGTGGTAGAGTTGTAGTATTATAATTAAGTACAGTAGAACTGAAAATTATGAACTCTGCTATTTAATTTTTTTTTTGTTCATTACATTTCTATTTATTTAAAAAATAGCATAATCATATGGCACAAAATATATAGAAATTTCCTACTAATGACTGAAATGAATAACAAACATCATCTCTCGTTGATATAAAGCTCTAGTGATTTATTATCTTTCGTTAAACATAATAGAACTTACACAGTAGGTATAAAAGAAAAAAAGAAAAGACAAATTTTCAAATTTATGAAAACGAGAACACCATCAAAATTTTCATGTAAGAACATTATTGGTTAGTGGGAGAATTACTCATGAGAAATCATAGCTTATGCTGACGTCAACGGACAATACAAGACGAACTAATTTAAATATGTAAAACGAACTAATTAGCAATTAGGTTAAAGAAAAAAACATACGGCTATTTGAACAAATATGAAGATTCACAGAATGGTGAAGAAAGTTATTCCGAACATAAATGAGTCAACATCATTACTCAACGGATGGATAAATAACTATTTCAAGGGAATGGAAAAAAATGAAGTGGGCCAGAACACAACTGAAAGAATTTCCCACACATGAGTGAGTGGGTGAAAATGTTCAGTACACGTAAGTGTACATCAGTACAATCTGTTTTCGAAAATTAAGCACCGAGAAAATTGACGAAATCTCTGAAAATAGCAAAATACAGAAACACGTTTTTGAACGAACAATGAATGAATCAATAATCAAATAAAGAGAAAAATGCAACTGGTGTTTGAGGGACAAAACATACTTAAACTTTCTTAAAAAGTTATAAGAGTTTAAATATTGTTATATAAACATAAAATCCTAAAACCATACGATATTGCGGCGAGAAGCCAGTCAGAAAACTTTCCTTTCAATTTGTAATTTTTAACCTGCTGGCAAAACGTAATTATACCCTACAATTTATGAATAATACATTAAGAATTAAAAGTCACCCAGCTAGAAATATTCAGGTGACACGAAACTTCCGTAACTTTGGCATCAACGTAAAATAAATTCGTAAAACAAAAAAACGTTACTCCAATTATCAAAAAGCGGGCCACCCTGTCCGCCTAAAATCGATAGCTTCACGTGAATTGTAAATGGTTACACCCTAAGAAGGACGTGTATTACATATTACTGCAAGCGAAACTCTATATGATTTATTGACTGAGACACGATCAACTGAAAACTAAGAGTTTGAGTTTTCCGACGAAAAATAATCGATAAATACGACTTACTAATCCATTAGGTAGAGACTTTTGATTAGCATTAAGGTAAAGAAAATGATCATTATGGGGTAACGTCGGATAAATTTTCATAACCGGCCACAACGAAAAGAGAAAACATCGTTGATCACCTGCAAAAGCATTCAAATTAAATTGAGTTTCATACTTTCACAGAAATATCAACGATTGTGATGATATTTTTACAATTACCAAAAAATTTTGGTCCTACGTGCCAGTCTGTGGAAGCATATCCTCCAAAAATATGGTTTTTTTTATCTTTAATGACTAGTACCGTCGGTCCTGTGTTGCATATCAGGGATCGAAACGTTGTAAAACTTTCGCCATTTATGTCCGTCGAATACACTAAACTGGAAATATAAGATTGTGAAGAGAAAATAATGAAATAAGATATAAAATGAAAAAGGGAAATGAAAGGAAAACCGAGTAAAGAAACTAAAATAAAATTCTTACCGCCATTTATATCTATTTTCAGTTGGTAAATGGCTGTTTATAAACGTAGCTGATGGTATATTTATAATAACTTGCCAATCATCTTTCTGTACATTCATTTCAAGAAAAGGTAGAGGGCAATGGATAGTTTTATGCTCTCCATTTTTATTATTTTCCAATTTATCTAATTCATACAGTGTGTAGAAAAGGTAACACTGTAACAATATTATATCAGTATTTAAGGTAAGCCACGGCATCAACTGATCCATTGTTATTACTTTCTGAAAGGAAAAAAAATGCGACTTCATAATTGAATAACTATTCATACATACATACAGATTATAATATAATTATAAAATGAAGTTTTTTCTATAGGTAAATCAGTCCTTGAAGATGCGAATTTTACTCGAACATACCCTAAAGGCAATAGCATTTTTTATGCACAATAAAAACCGGTTTGAATGAGGTCGGTAACACAATTTAATCGATTCATTCTGTCTAAAATATAAATGAACAAGTTTTTTCTGGGTATAAATGAAAATTGGAATTCAATTTAAAAAATTCTTACAGTATCATATGAATTGTAAGCATTTAAAATCGTTGCAGACGCCCAACGTTCAATATCATCGTCATTGAAATTATGCCCTCGGATCGACCACTCCTCATATTGATCGACTTTTTTGGTTTTCATCAAAAGAATAACGGATTTCATTAACTGAATAACATACTAAGAAACAAAAACACTACAAGTAATTAAATAATTAAAGGGATTAAAGAAAGCAATAAAAAATAATTTAAGAAATATGAAAATAACAAACTAGCTGCAAGTCTGAAATCTGAATAATATCATCGTCACTCTTCCTTAAGAAAGAAGAGTACAAGTTGACTCTGTCTTCGGAAGTTCCTTTGATAAAATTCGACACAAATAAACTGAAGGCAAAGACATCGACAGTATCCTCACCACACTTGCCATCAGTATTTTTGACTAGATAGCTATCGTACACGTCCATCAGAGCCGGAGTCAATAAATTATGCCAAAGTTTCTATAGAGAAACGATAGATGAATAAGCAAGGAATTCTCACAGAATTTTAATTTAGGTATTTTAATTTTTCTCACTCACATGAACGTGGCTCCTGGGAACAAATCTTTGTTCCCCCAACAATTTGTACATATGATTGGCTTCTTCTTCGCGTAATCCAAGTTTCAATAATTTTGTAATACATTTTTTTGATGTATTATTTTTCGAAGCACAAAATTTGGATTCTTCGCCTCCCATGATTGCAATCGGTAATGAAGAAAATACGAACTTTGAACGCTAACGTTCAGGCGCACATTTTCACTGGGTCACTGCGTTCTCGAGTAAGGAAGCATAAATTAAGCAATTAAAATATAAAATATAGGAAAGGAAAAACAAGGAGATTATTAAGTTACGTCTACATCACATTGAATTTCGAAAGGATATTAAGTGAAGGAAAGCAGTAGTGAGGATATCTACCGACCACGGGAATACTGCTCAAGTAATAGCTGCATACAAATCAAATTTTTAACATGAACATTTAAGTGGTATTGCGATTATTGGTAGTAAATTAATGACCAATGTGACCATAGTTAAATTACTAGAACGTATATTACTATACTATCACTACTACACCCGGCAACTAAGCGACTGAGGACCAACAACACGACAACAGACTGAAGACTGAGAAGTGAGAACAAAAAGATTCAATGAAATGAAAAGTAAGAATATCAAAAATCAAAATCAGATGTTTCATTCATGTAATAAATGAGATGCGATTGACAATGTTTGTCAATGTGCACGAGGGGCACGAGTAAGCGAGAAGCGAGAGTGCGGTGACGTCAGTGTTGCCAAAAAGCAAACTTAAAAAATTTATTCGAACAAGAAACAAAGATTGGAAATTCGAAGTTTTCAAGTTACTACTTGCAAGTCACAAGTACTCGATGAAACCTGATAAAACACGAAGTCAAATTCGACGAATATCAGTTTAGGTTCTAAACTAATACATATTTATTTCAGCAAGTCTTTGAATTTGAATCAACCAAAATCGATGACTTCAATAACCTATGTCTGTTTCTTTTTTACTTTTTCACACGGTCAATTATCTTGCCATTAAAATGAATTAAAAATTTTTCAATCATGTCTCGATGACCTTGAGGTACGGTGGCTAAGGTCATAAAAATTTTATTTTTACCTGAAAGTAATAGAAAAATCAAGTACCTAATAAAAAGAGGCTACAGCGAGCCTACAATATCATCAGTATCAATAATTATACGTATTATTCACATCACAATATCTATGTATAATTGATGTAATAATTATATTACAAATGGAAATATTCAAAGAGAAAATTGATATTTGTTTAGAGTTTTTGAAGTTTCTTGTAAAGGCTTGTTTTCATCAGGGACGTATAGCTAAGGGTGGGATATGACGGAGGCTCCACCCCGAAATATTTTCGAGTTGGAAAAATCGACTAGTTGCTTGTATTGTTGGAAAATCGTGGAATTTGAGGGTCTTTTTTTACGAAACTTCAAAATTTTGCAGCAGTTGGAAATTTTCGTTTTTTTCTAATACTATCCTAAGTTTCATTGCCTTAGGTCAAAAAGCAGAGACTCCACAGACTTCAAGAAATTGCCAAAATGTGTAAAAAGTGGAAATATAATACGTGTATATGTAACATATAGGTATCGGCCATAATTATGTTATATCTACATCCGCATAAATAATTACGTATGTATTAATATTGTGTACCAAATAATTTGAGTGACCTAATTATTAGTGATTTACGACTCAGGATCGAAGCTTTTCTATGGATCGTGTCTTCAGGTCCAGGACCAACCCAGGAATCATGTAAGTAGCGGTGTTCCGAAAAATTATTAAGAGGCCGAACTTTATTTTCCTTAAATGTAGCCGACTGAAACCAATTATGCGAATGAAGCAAGCAAAAAAAATTTTTGAAACTTTTTTTGCATTCTATAGAATTTATTATATACATATAACTGGAGAGTACACTGCATACGCCTGGGTTTGGAACACCCCTGGAGGTGTGTAGTTTAGCAAATAATCCTTCTACTTTATAGTGTACTTTTCAGAGAAAATACAATTATTGTATTCAATGCAGTGGGGGGACCAGACCTTCGAAAAAGCGCCTATCTTGAATCGTAGGATCACGAATATAATATATACCTAGGTCATTCAAATTCTTCTTTACACAATATATTTCTACATTTTACTAATTTTAGAAATTCTTAGGGTTTGTGAAGCCTCCGTATCTTGACCGATGACAATAAAACTTAAACAATTTTTAAAGGCTTTCATGGGCTACACATTTTTGTTAAAATTTCTGAACTTCATTCAGTAGTTTCAGATGAAAGGATTCTTAAAATTTTGCAAACCCACCATGTTGTTATACGGATAACTCCCGTAATTTGAAAGATTTTTGCCCAGAATTTTTATAGTTGTTGGAGACTATTAAGGACTAATTTGTATTGAATTTGAACAAAATGGGTCGGTTGGCTTTCGAATGGCAGCCATCATAAAAATTTGATACTTTTGTAAAATATACTGTTTACACACACTAATTATCGTGGTTGATGCGTGGAAGAGATATTTTAGTAAGTATTTTCTAAAGTCCGTGCCCGGGGGGAATCACCCCTTCTCCCCTCCGACCCTGCACAGGTCCTGCCATTGCACTGAATGCAATACCTATTTGTATTTTCCCAAATAATTAGTCACCAGTAATTAGAGATGAATTTTTTTTGCTTAACACTTACACAAACCGAATTTATACAGTTTCCTCTTTTTATGTAGATTGGTACAATAAACAAATTTTGGTTAGAAAGAACTGCAATAGGTAACCTACTAATTTAATGACAATTTTCGAAAAAATTTTCATGAATATAATTTTAAATATGTAAGTTTTTTCTTTCCTTTTATTGCTCAACTAAATAGGGTAGACCGAAAGTAGGTAAGATCATTTTCAATTATTTTTCTTCCATAGCTACTACTAGAGGCTGATTGATATGTAAAAAAATCATGAAAACAAATTGTTGGATATCGTGGTGAAATAGAGAAGCTACCATTTTTTCTAAAAATTATAACCTGTTTTTGAAACAAGCAACGACATCATCACAATTTTTCTGGAAAGATAAAAGCTTGCACCTTTGTTATGATTATAAATTCAGGATTTAGTACACTTCCTCGAATTGAGTTCCTCAAAAAAATCATGATTCAAGTGTCATTCAGTCCACATAGTAATGTACTTTTCCATTGTGCGTATTAAAAAGAGCTTTTGATGGTTTGTTCTGATGGGTCGGACTTTCAATTATATCACGCATGTTATAAGGGCTGGTCTTTTGGGAAATAATTCAGCTTAACAGGTTTTGCAACTCAGCCAATTACCACAAACCCCTCTTCAAACAATTCGTTTCTGACTACAAAAGCCTAAGTCATTAGCGTTACTTTTGGGAGAGAAAGACTAAACCAACAAAAATTTTGATTTTATTCTGAAAAGTTACAACTTATCGATCTTTCATTTCTTCTTTGGGAGATTGAATTAATAAACAATTGAATGCAAAACAGGTGATCCTATTCGTTTGTTAATTAAGAAACAAAGACTTAAATGAAAACGCAAAATATCGTATGTACGAATTTATTCGCATCTAGCATCAGTATCACACAACGTAAAATTGGGTTCTTATTGGAATGACGGTCGACACGCGACGTCAACGTAAAATAAAAGAAATTAAAATACGATAAAAGTACGGAATAAGTTCAGTTTCGAGTACAAAATCAACAAACACGATAAAACAAAAAAAAAATAAATAAGTAGTAAAAACTAGGGTAAAAAAAAAAGAGAAGCGAAAAAATGGTTTCAAGATCGAGCAGGAAAAAAATGAACAGATACGTAGACGCAAACGAAGAGTACTTTGGCTATACTGAAAAACTGATTCTATTGTCAGATGTTGCGTTACAAAGCTTCAAATATGAGATTTGTATGGTCATCGTGCTCATCCAAAAATAGGAAGTTCAATAGCGAATCCAATCCTATGTCTTGGATCCTCAATAGCCTTGCCTCCTTATCGCGAGCAGTCTTTTCGAGCACAGCCATTCCCGAGATTCGCATTACTCGACCATCACAAATTTGAGACGTATCTCCATTACTGCCGGACCAACGAAGCGTTACCAAACATGTGATTTCAACATGAACGTATTTAGTGACTACAACACCACGATCGTCACGCGTCTGAAACAAAATACATCAATAAAACGTCGAAAATCATGGTCTCCGCAGACGCATGAAAAATTAATTACTAAAAATGATATTTACACTATACGTACCACTAATTGCTTCTCCTCGTACTGTGGGTAATCGACGCGGAATACAGAAGAATAACCGAGACACCGGCCCCTAACGTAGATTTTAAATTTAGTATCACAAGGAACAGCTCGTAATTCGAAACCGAAACCGCTAGGCATCGAATCCGTCCAAAAGTAATTTTGATTCGAGTTCAAACAGTTCTTAAACGGCTCAAAAGTCAATCGTTTACTGTAACCAGTACCGATGGACAACAACCTTAAAGGTTCACCACCAAACAGGTAATTCTTACTGTTAATAGGACGGACCCTGTAATAAAATCCGGGCAGTATACGAGGATCCACGTAAGTTCCTGAAATCAGAGCATACATTAAGGCCAAAAAACGTTATTCAATTTATAATATCACTACTATGATAAGTCAACTTTTACGATTAAGTTGTGCTAAATGTATTTTTCAGTAGTACTTCCAGGTACTTCGTATCAAATCTAGAAAGACAAAATTTTAAATTCAACATCGGTGAAGAGTAAAAGTGTATTATTCAGGTAATAACCAACGCATGTGATGTATGTTGAAATAAATTGGAGGTTCAAACAAGAGGTAAGAAAAATGTATTAAAATTTCCAAAAAGAATTAATTTTCTTTTAAATGAATAAAAAAAATGCTCCTTTTAGCACAATTCTCTGCGAAGAAATTATCAACATGAACGACTAAATAATTTCAGATTTAACAGACAAGTGTGTAAAATACGTATTATAACTTTTTTTTACGAAAAAATACCAACGCTTTACAGTAAATATGATAAATTTTTCAGAAAAAAATTAAAATTCGCTTTGAAAAAGCATTTTCATCTCGAGTAATGATTTCCTATCTGTAGCATTATCTAATAAAAAATTAGTTTTTGGATATTGGTGTTTTTTTTTCCTCACGGCGAAACAAATTCGAGACCTTCTTTCGCGGTCGCTCAAACATAAGATGGGAAGAAAATGAATTTTTAATTTTCACGAAAAACAAAACAAAAAATAACGTTCACAAGAAAATAAAAATACGATATCCATTCGAAATTTTTTGGTGATATAAAACTATAAATGAATTTTGAATGAAATACAAAGGAAACTAATTTTTTAAGTCGAAATTAAAGCTTCGTATTTTGCTTTCTAGAGAAAAATTTCGAAAATTACATCTTATAGAATGGTGCTCTTTTTTCGCGAATATAAAATGGCATATATTGACTTCAGGATAACATACGAAAAGCATCTCAAAATTTTGAAACTTCAAAACATCACCGACAATTTTGTCATATCATCGAGTATTTTAGGGGTTGAATAGATACAAGAAAAAAATTTTCAATAATACTACCTAAGAATTTCTTGGCTAAATGCACAAGTACTGGTCTAGCTAGTTCAGCGTTGCCAACTACTGATAATAAAATAGCTGTACATGGGCCTTAAAAATGTCGTATTCAAAGGCTCAAGGCCGTATGTTTCACTGAAATTTCTGATTTTCCTTAGCTGCTTCTATTTCATGACAAATGAAAGTAAAATATGTCTTTTAATGACATGAAGTGAGATATATTTTTTTTAGACAAAACAGAATAATGGCTGTAAAAGTATATTGAAATGTCATGAACATAATGTTCCATCTTTCAATTTACCATCTTCATTTTTGGACAATTGATCATTATTAATTACACTGTAGGTATTTCTAATCAAAATCAAAATCAAATGTAAAATTCTTCAGAATTCAAGTCCATAAAAAGCGCATTTCACTGTAATTGATTTTACTATCAGTTTTCACTGTTACTGCAACTCTAAACTCCAAAGTCCGAACTCTCAACCGATAAAAATGTAAAAATCCCACTGGCGCATTAGTCAGACATGCAGATTTCGCCAAATTAATATACATTGCGGGTTATGTTTTTGATAGATTTTAGTAATTTCGCATTACAAGAAAACTTTCAAAAGCCGTAATTCAAACACTGATAAGTGGATTTGGCCCATCGTCGAACTTGACTGTGATATAGACCCGAAGTATTCTCATGCAAAATTTTATATACCAACTTTTTGGTGGGGTCTGGGGATCACGATTAAGGAAACTATGATGAAATTTTCCACAAGTCGTGACATGTCACCCTCCGTAATTTATAGATTCTACGATCTATCTAAAAAAGGAATGTAAATTCAAAAAAACTACTAGGTATTAGCTGCAAGCCGTACGTTTTGACGTGCGGTCTCACATACGGCCTGTATGTATTTTCAAAAATTCAAAAGCAGTATGTTTCCGGCTTCAGCCGAACACTCGGAAACACTGAGTAGATTCTAAAGAATTACTTCATGATAAGCATGATTGTCGCATTCAGTCGTAAAGGTTGAATGTGGTTGCGGAAATCTAACCCAAGGAGCGCGATCAATCAGTCTCAACCTACCGATAACAGGTAACTCGTATGTTTCTAACCCCACAACATTGTAATTAATAGGAACGTCGTCACAAGCTGCGCCACTGACAGTAATACATCGTTTTTTGTTATCGACTCCCGGAGATAAGGTAAAATTACGATGTGGATGCCCGGAAATTGTAACACCGACAATACGGCTTATTTGAGCCAATTTGCCTTTACGTTTAATACTGATGGCAGTTCCATGGATCTACAAAAAAAAAAATTCTTCAATTAACACCAGAACCATTTCGATTGGCCTCATTTCATAGTTTCTTATACGCATTCATGATCAACTCTTACCGATACGACGCAAACATCATTTCGGTCGAACCACTCCACTTTGGCCAACGCTCGAACTCTAGCCGATTTCTCCACCGATTTGTCATCCAACACTGTATGACTGATCTCTTCTTGAGGTTGCTGTAAAAACGAAGATAATTTATTCGATGAGAAAAACAAATCTACACGTTAATAGTAATTTTTCGACAGCATGCTTCATTTCTTGCCTGAATTTTCAATATTTCCACGTGGCCAGTGGGGTGATGGCTAATATCGTAAATGGTGAATTTCTCGCCAGCCGACAGGAGTTGCGGTTGAAATGCAAATCCATATTTGCGTGAGTCCGAATAGAAATAATTTCCATTATTATTGAGTTGACCCGTCGGTGCGACGAAAGTGATTCGACGAGAATAACCACAACCAATGCTCTGCAACGTCAATCCATCGCCGTCGAACAAAAAATCATCTTTATACTCCTGTAAAAGAAGAAAGAATAAAAATGAAAAAAAATATTGTAAAATTTCAAATGGATAGTTCTTTTTTCCTATTAATTTTCATACACAACCATTCATACTGAAGTGCGAAAACAGAAAAATATCAATTTTAAAGCAAAAATAAATTATAGAAAAAAAATCTTAGAAAATAGCGAGCGATTTTCAAATTATTATGTTTTTCGGACCCTCATGTACCCAACTTGTTATTGTAAGTTTCTTTCTTCTCATTTTTATTGAAGGGAAAAAAACGAAGGTAGAAAACTTTTGAAAGCTTTTTTTTTTTTTTTTTTTTTTTTTTTTGAAGGGGTAAATGAAAAATAAATTAATAAATAAAACGATCGAAGATTCCTGTCATAACAATTGTGAATTTTTCATGACGTATACGTCAATCTTCCTTGAAGCCTTCATTCAATAACGAACGAAAACACTAAAATGTTGTACTATAGGCCATTTCATGACGTCACCACCCCGCTTTGTAAGGTATATACAAATAAAGCAACAAGTAAATTTATTAAACAATAAATCACTCAGAATTGTTTCGCGGAAAATTTGCCAATTTGCTATCTGCTTCGAAACCTACCTCAGACCCATATGATATATAAGAAATAGGGTTTCACTTTTCAATACTATGGTTGATTTTTTTTATTTTATTATTAGTGTTATAATTCTACGGGACTTAACTACAAATTAAGAAATCGAAATTTCAAGATTATTTGGTAATACATTTAGCCTCTGAAACAATACGGTTGAGATATTAAATAAAATAAAAAATATATGATGGGATATTTGTAACCTATTAAGTAAAAAAAAGGAGACACCTCACCGAAAAAAGTTGAAAAAACATTGATAAAAAGAAGAAAAAAAAAAGCGCAACAAACTGCTCTATGAGAAAATGTAGGTTTTTATAAACCAACCAATACCAATTAAAACTGACGACACATTAATAAATAATGATAGCGTTAAATTTCATGACATAACTGATTGAAAATTATGTATTTAAAAGCCCAAAATCAGAATTAAATCAGACATTTCAGATGTACTGCCTGACCGATCTACAACTACATGTTAGAATAAATCTAGTCAATATTTGTTTCAAATTACATAGACATTGGTCAACAATCAAGTATTTTACAGCTAAAATAGAAACAAAAATAGCGATAGCGTAAGTACCATCCGTCAAATCCACACAAAAATCAATAGGTCTGGTCCTTGGCTTAGAATGAATGAGACTATCGGACAATAATTACGACTTTTACCGTGGTAACAAGAAAATAGAATACACATACTTTAAACCATATACGACATACGGAATCATGTACAAAGTTCATATGAATTTCAGCTTTAATTCAAAATTTTCCTTGGGTTATGAAACAAAAAACCTACCAAATCGCTTATCTGATCGTTTCATGAAATCGAAATTAATATGAAGATTTTCATAGAAAACATACACAGAAAAGGAGAAAGTCAAAAAATGTTCGATTTCCTGCACCTTTCTCTCTCTCGTTTCATCCACGATTAGATACTATTTTTACTTGTAGAATTTCGAAATAATTTAGTACCTATTTTCAGTACCAAATAAGCTGAGCTCTGAAGAAGATAGGCAACGTGACATATAAAAACGTTGAATGATCACTGAGACAAAATGTTGCACTAGTGCGGGCTTCAAACATCAGAGCTCAATTAATTTGATGCCGTCTATAGCAAAAGTTTCATTAGAATTTAGAATCTACCCAATCGTTTAAGCGATCACTTTTGACATTTAGACAAACAAACTGGCGCTTAGAAATTACATGATACAAAAAGCAAAATGGATAAATTTGAGATGAGTCCCGGAAGCCGGAATGGTTGTACTAAGAGGTTCAAAAAATTGTAGGGAAACAAATGAAACAATGTAATACAATTGATTAATTAGATATTGCTTACAGAATCAGTGACCAAACAGAAATCATAATCATGTCACGTTTGACAGTACATCACATCATGTTTTGTATTTAATTTTCTATATTTTTTGACTTTCGAGAGCTTTATGAACTTCGAATAAACTAGGCACAGCGAAGAGAAACTGCGGCTACAAGATGAAGAAATTTATTTTTATAATCACGAACGAGAGTTCAACAAAAATTACCATAAAACTAAATCTTCGATCGAAATAATCAACTAGGGTAGATTTAGTTATTTCAAATAAAAGATTTTCAATCGAAGAATAAATCAAATGTGTGGAGGTGAACACATACAAGCGTAATTTCAACGTTTTGATAGGGGGTGCATAAAAATCGAAAAGTGTTCAAGGACCGTGTTTAATTCATGTGAAAAGGGAATTTGTTTTCCTCAAAACAATAGGGAACAACTATGCCCCCTTCACGCGGGATTACGCGTCTGGATGAACATGAGCCATCTTAATTTTTCTTCGACCAACGTCCAACCTTGTCAAGTGAGAACCTGCATGAGATTATAATCAACGTATACATATACTATAAACTATAAAATCTGATAAAATGCATACCTCACAATCGATGGCTCGTACACGATATTTGAATCCGGGAACGATACGTTTCTCAATCCATACGCCAACTGCCGCAAATTCGAATGGCTGCAAAGTTGGAACCGAGTACACAGCTGGTATGTCGTCCACATCCTTACCATCGAGCACTTTAAACGCTAACGACGAATCGTGGTGTTTTTTTACTTTTGGCTGGCGATCGCCTTCGACTGCTGCTTCTCCCTGTAATAAGAGCATCGACGTGTATATATTGTGGAAATGACGCATACATAAAATTATCGTTAAGCGCAGCTATTAAAAAAAAAATGATTTTTAAGCGGAATGATCGACACGATAATTCTTAAAGCCCACCGACCATATAATGTACAACTTTTGCTGATGGGGTAACCAAGAAAATAATGTGCGTCGAATTGCTGGTTACGATTAAAAAGGTGTACGCCACCGTCAAATCGTAAACGCAGTTTTTCACGATACGAAATACGCAGTCATCAATCCATACGTATTTTACGATGAAATAAATAAAATCGAAGATGGAAAACAAAAGGATGAGTTCGATTTTTTTTCTTCTCTTTCTGAGAAAACAGAAGAAATTCGAAATAATTACAGCGCTCCAATGACGAATTTCTACGGCTTCATCATACGGAAGCCAACGTAAAGATAGAAGATAAATTTCTTAGATTCCTATAACCTTTTTTTTCATTTTTGTGTTAATTTTTTCATCATATATTTTATTTCGATGCAGATAAATAGATCTGTAAAAATTCATCAGAGAAAGGGTCATTATTACAAGGTGAGAATAAAAACCTACTGAAAGCGAAAAAAATCATCACATTTTGAGGAAAAAATCATCTACTCGGAGTGGCTGCGAATTTCCGATGAGATAAAACGTCACAAATTTTGAATGAATTCATCCGATTTTCTCAGGTTTGAGTTTGATATATCTCACGAGAAATTTCGGTTCACAAAAAGAAAATCAATAAATTTTTCACGATTTTTCAAGTAAAAATAGAACAAATAAAACAAATATTTCTGGAACTTTTCATCAAAAATTTCAATTAAAAATTACAGGATATCGAGAAAAATTTTGGTTTTTTTTTTTCAACATGAAAATAACTAGTAGTATAAAAAAAGAAAAACAAAGGAAAAAAATGCACGATGAAAGAATACACAAGTTGGCAAAAAACAACGAGGCACGATCTATCAGTAAACATAGTATATCGTGTGATAAATACTTGTCGCACATCATACTTTTTGCAGCTAATGCACAAAAATAATGTAGCAACTTTCAGCCCACTAGCACCATATTTTTTGCAACTAATGCAAAACAAAAAAAACATTGCAACAACTTCCTCCCCAAAAAAAATTCACAAAGAAAAAAAATCAGTAAAATGATTGTAAAAACACACAAAATCGGCAAGTTTTCCATTATTTTGTGTTTTTTTTTTTCGTTTATTTTCAAACAGCTAAGGATTATTAAAAATTTATAAGGGACTAGTTTCAAGTGAATTTTTTCCTCTTTTCAGCAATGCTAATCCCAGCTTTCTAGCTTAAATAAACGCTGAGGAATCAATTGAGTGAAAGAAGAGAGGTTTCTGAATTTTAAAAGACGGACAATTTTGCATTAATTAACGTTTATTTCGTTCATTTTTAAATAGTTGAAGATGGATAAAAAATTGTATTAAAAGTAAATTCAAATAAATTTTCTTCTTTTTCCAGAAATACCATCTCCAGCTCTTTAGCTTAAATAGTGATTGAAGAATCATTGAGTAAAAGAAGAGAGGTTTCTAATTTCCAGAAAATTGCAAATTCTCCATTAGTTTGCATCTTTTTTGTTTATTTGTGGTCAAATAGTTAGAAATAATTTTAAAATTGTATGGAAATGTTGTAAATTTTATCTTCTTTTGCTCTCTAGCTCAATTAGAGGCTGAGAAATCATTTGAGAGGTTTTTTCAAAATTGAAATGGCAACTTGACCAATAATTTTTCACAAATTAGAGTAAATAAAAATATCAAAATTCCTATATATGTTCAATAGCTGTTGAAATACGACTATCTGTAGTAGCATGTGTAAAATTAACATATACCTCACAGGTCAAAAATTCGTTGGTTTACGATTGCTATATATATGTCAAATTGTGGTTTTTGTGCAAGTGTTGCAAAAAAAGTTTTCATAACTTTCACTGCTGATAAGCAGATGATGTTTTCCAATGTTTTCAATTCAAAAAATTTCATCATTCAGTATAGTCAATGCTTATTAAGTGCATTTCATATGTGATTCAAGTTCACTCAATAGATGAAGACTTTCAATTATATTACTTTGATAAAACACTCGCATATAAACAATTTTAAACCATCAATTTCAAACTAAACTATTCAGCAAATGATTCAAGGGGAAAAATGAAATTCATCATAGGATTTTATGATTTCCATGAAAGGCCAAACTAAAACATTTGGGCTCACCTCCAATAATTTAAAACTGAATATTTTTTTCTACTAAATGCAACTACAATAACCAGAGGGAAAAAAACAAACTTTCTATCAAAATTATTAAGAACAAGTTGGTTATCACTGGATCACCTATCATCTTGGTCCAATAATGAAGGATTTTACGCTTGAAAATTAGCTTCAATTGAAAACTCAAGTATACTTTGTTCAAAGTGAAATAACATCAATATTCCGAGGTTGACAGACGATGAAAAGTAAAAATATACCGATATTTTGAAGAAGCATTCAGCTTCCTCCACACATGGATACGAAAACAAGGTTACAAAAAAAGTATCAACTGTGGGGTGCACTCTATATCACTGCATAAACGTTGAAAAAATTGCTTAAAATTGGAGGATGATATTTTAATGGCAGATATTAAGGCGTGGCAAGAAAAGAAAAGAAAAGAAAAGAGAGGAAAAAAAAAAGCGAGTAAGAGAAAATGTCTACCTACACATACCTAAAAGTTAAAATAAATTCTTCAAACAAAATTAGGCATTAAGTCGTTGTGAAGTCGAAGCGTCGCAACCGTCAACGTGCTGTTAACATTATCAACAAGCAAAAATTTCCTTGTGCATGAAATCTCAAGACCCACTAATCTTAGAAAATGAAAAAGCGATTCGGAGGAAGTACCGTCGAATTACACAAAAATACGGCCATCGGCCCAACCTCATACCAACCCATCCATACGGCCAACCCATATTACTAGTTGTTCTTAGCAGAAATTTATTCAAATTTACCTCGACAGTTTGCTGGATCTTCTCCAAACGGTGTAATTCATCGCCACAGATTTCAGTACCATCATTAACCTGTTGGAAAAAAATAAACGAAAAAAAAAATTTTAATCAGCAGTCTCGAAAAAAATGCGTAACCTTACCTAATGTTTTTTATTTGTTTTTTCTTTAATTTAAAATTTTAGTCAATTTTTTTTTATTTTTTACTTTTTTTTACTTTCTTAAATTTTACCCTTATAATATTTTACCCGAACTGTTTTTCGACTTTAATGCATATTTCATGATGTGCGCAAATCGATGGAAACGCTCCATGCAACGTTTTCGTGAGAAAATTTGTGTCCTCCGAGTGGTCAGAGAAGTCTATCAAATTTTTACGGGGGCGAGTTCCGAAAAAATGGCCGCCATTCCGTCATAAATTTTTCGTAACTGCCACTTCCAGAGAATTTAATATTGATGTAACTTTATGTCATGGCTGACGCTTATTTTTTATCCAATCGTAAAATACTTTTTTTTTCCCTAATATACGCCTGATTACTTCATCTAATTAAAATACAATAAAATGAAAAAATACGTGTTTTTTTCTCAATTTGAATTTATTTGTTGTTTGAAAGTTGAATTTTTTAAAGCTGTTGATTTTTTTTTCCTTCGATTTTACGCCTCTATATTTAACTGTAACTCATTACCCACTTCAAATACTCCCGTCGAATTCGAAGCAAAAATGATTTATTCAAGTCTTAATGTCTCATCCACGAATTTGATCACCTTCATGCAATTTTTTTCAGTTTTCTCTTCCTCCTTTTCTCACTCATACAGCAGTTTAATGTCGACGATGTCATCTACGATCTAATGATGTGTATTCGTACCTAAATTTCGAACATACGTTCACATGTGTCATTAAATAATACAAAATGACATACACTTTAGTTTTTCAACGTTGGATTAAAGGTTAGAAGTGAAAAAAGAACCGAAACATCATACGAATGCAACATACCTACATGTAAAAGCACTACGCCACTCCATACTTCTCCTGACAGACAATAGATAAGTCAAGGTTGTCTGTATTCGCATATGGTGTTAAAAATGAACCTTAAAATAGGGTATACTAAGTCATAGTCGAACTTAAAATATGAAATAATCCATACGCACAACCCACGATGATTCCAAGCCCTTCATGCGCCGTCAAGAACATTTTTTCTTCAGGCACTAAAAAACTATTTCTTTCAAGTTTACCAAAATGTTCAGAATTAAATCAAATCATGAATGATTTATTTAGTAATCATCGTATGATTCGTATCATTGTTAAAAAATGATTCGATCAGGGTTAGTTGAATACCAAAATGAATCTTCAGGTGAATAATCGCCACAAACTTCAAAAACATTTTTAGTCTCAAAAAGCAACGAGTATTAGAACGTTTCATCTTTCATCTACTCGATTATGTTGATTCAAAATAAAAATTAAGTCTTTTTTAAGCATTATTATCCATTAATGTACTTCACTTCTTCGTCAAAAAACAAAGTAACTATCCACTTTTTTCTTATTGCTCTCATCAAACATGAAAAGATACATCAACAACACAGCGTGCAACATGAATTGGACAAAACAAACTGAATTTTGGACACCATTCTCTTCATTGTAAAATTCTACGAGCCAACGATCACACATATTTTCCAGTGCACCGAGCACGGAAGTTTGGCTCCACGCCAATCTTCTAATTATAAAGGTATATCACGTCTGTACCCTCGAGAAAATAAAAAATCGTCATTCACCTTCCCCTCTCGATGTTGACATTCACAGTAGCCAAAATAAATCGTAAGCCATTCTTTTTTCACAATCTGAAGCCAAATCATGATATAAATTTTGTAAACAAACGTCCATAAGAAGAAAATAAAAAATACCAATTTTGATAGGTGTTCGAAAAGATAATAAATTTTTGAAAGAAATATTGAAAAACATGAAGTTATATAAAAACAAAAAATTTAAAAAATGTACAAAATAATACAGTCAAAAAATTCTAATTGCCTCGTATTTGAAATCCACTCACTGTTTCTATTACTTTGATCACCACTGTGTAGTGAACTTCCGACACTGATGTAAATTACCTGGTAAGCAATAACAACAATGTGACCACAACAAAATAAAGATTAACACAAAAAAAAACAACAAAAACATCAATTTTAAATATTTGTATGACTTTTTTTGCGATACACTTGTATACTCACGATGTGGGGGAAATAAGGTTCACCTATGAAGATACAGACACGTAGTAAAATTACGTGATTACTGAACAGAGAACAAAATTTACGTCAATCATCTTTTATATTTGTACATTACAAGATTTTAAAGCATTTACTGCTAGGTATTTTCTAGAGCCAATGCCGCCCGAACGACCAAGATGGTAACTTATCAGCATAATATCAAAATATTATCTCCGTTAAATAATCATTCGAATCTGAATGAATTCAAAATGTTTTTGATTCAAATATCAACGCTCACTGATACTTGAAAATAAACGAAACTCAAGAACTCAAGTTTATTCAAAAAGTCTATTAAAATGAACCCGCGAAAACAGCATCATGTAAATTACATTCAAAACTCGACTAGCAAGTATTAGATACTAGAATGTGTCTAAAATAGGTTGAATTTAACTAAAGGTTTCATATAGAACTTGAAGTTTTGCTTCAGTTTTAAAATAAAAAATAATCATGTCTTTGCAGTCTGCGCTTTGGATTATTTAAATATTTTAAATAGCAAAATGAAAAACGAGAGCATAGTTACTAGGCTTACATCTTGCGTATCATCTTTCTCAAATCAAGATTTGAACACTATCTACGCAAAAAAATTAATTCGAAAAACCGAAAATTATTTTTGATGGAGTTCTTTCGTACCAAATGGGCAGAATACGGTAAACTTGGCGAAATTTGGTGACTACAAATCCCTTCCTTCACAAAGATTATCGAATGTTACATATTTTTCATCTCAAACCCAACTTTTGGAAATGCCAATTTTTTCAACTTAAATTTTTTACTTAAATTTCAATTAATACATCGAAAGAACTTTTCATGAAACAATATAAACATTAGAGTATCTAAATGAGGACTAATTCGATGGAATACGTACAACTAACTTTCTTTTTTAATTCACCAATAAAAGGAGAACGAAATCTAATGAAAATAGTCCTTTCTGAAATAACTAAGAAAAAGTTTTCTATAGAAAAATTAATAGGAAAATACCATTCCCCAGACGCAGTTTTACCAACAATGCAGCTTCATATTAATTTTAAAAATTTTGATATGAGTTCAAATAAAATAATCCAATATAAAAAAGAAATAAATCATTTTATTTTATTGCTTCTGAAAATATTCGAGGTTGAATACAGTTTTTGTCTATCAGCTTACAGTTAGATTAAAGTATTTTAAAATTCAATAACACTAAATTTGATTTATTTCAGTACAATGACAACGAAATGCACCTGCGAGCATTGATATAATAAAATTTGAAAAAAACTACATACTATGTGTCTGTAGGCATTACCAATATTACGCATTAAAAATGGAGAATAATAAAACACCTGCAGGGACATAAATGTTCACATCGGCTGGCAACATGTTGAGAATACACACGAACCAGGTCTTCACATTTGCAACATCAGAAATTTTTCTGTACCGTTTTTAACCTTACCCCTTCCTCAAAAGCACAACATTACTCATTTGACTGCTAATCTATACCTTAATTTTTTTTTTTTTTCAGCATGCGATAAGTAATGGAGAATGTAATTCGCACCTCACTATATCGTATATTTATTCACAATAGCCAAAATAACCAAAACAAAAACAATCAAACAATAGGCGAATATAAGGACTATGAGCTGTATGATGTTTTTTTTATTTGAAAGCAGCGAAATAACACGGTCTTTCATTCGAAATTACATACCAGAAGATTTTGCGAACAGGTCCAACGAACTCCACCTTAAGGCTTTGAATTTCAAGAATACGAAAATAGTTTTTCCAGAAATATATCTACATTATCTACATTTTCAATCAAGTACAACGATCAAGACGATTTCATAGTCGTACCTACGGCTATAATATTAAGCTGCATTTCCGTTTCACAGTATGGTTTTTTTTAGTGCATAAATTTTACCATTCTTCATTTTTGATAATATTGGTAAATAATACTTTTTTTTTTGGAATAATCGTACAGCTGGCGTACTTGTGTGGGCTGTTTTTCACAATTTCCTTTGTCGTTCTGGAGGGAAAATTGGTCTAAAAAAAACGTTTGAAAGTGTTTAACATGCATATGATTCATATATAGATACTGGAAATCATAAATAGATATTGAAATAAAGTTTTCCATGCGTTTAAACAGAGCAGAAAAAATATGATATTTAGTAATGAGAGAGAATAAATCAATTCCATAAATAAGTTATTTACAGATTAATACAATCATAATTGCCTAAAAAAAAAAACCTGCGATTTAATCAAATGATGTGAATACAAAAGTATGTAAAAAAAGAAAAATTATTTCTAATGATAAATTCAAGATAATGTTTCGTATCAAATTTGATATGATATAACTTTTGAATTTTGATAACTTAATAAAGCTATTTGTTTAAAAATAAGTTTTCTTTTTTATAAGTAATTGAATAAGATGAACGCCGCAAATAACTGACTGACGTGGGAAAGGAGATAAAATGTTGATTAACAGAAATTTTTAGAAATGATGCGAATAAAGTGAGTGTGAAAGAAAAAAATAATTTTACATAAAGTAATGAAATTTTCTTACGCAAATAACGTAAGTGAATACGATACATACTTCATCCTTGAATATTTCAGCGTGTTTGGACCAATGTTTGTAGGAGAAAAGAGACATTTCTTCGGCATGAAATTCCATCGCTACTTCGAGGAGATAAATTAAGCGTAAATGTGACAAAAACAATCAGCAATCACAAATGGAAAGAATCTAAATCAGACACATAATACAAATCTAATTTAATAATTTATTTATGCTAAATTTAATAGTCCTAAGTACTAATAAAAATTTAATACAATTAGCATAATCGAAAATGAAGATGCAGACGGAGGAGTACTGTAAGTAGGTACAATATATGATGCTTGGAATTGAAAGTTGTCCTTGAATATTTTGCGCAAAAATAAGTACATCCTAACACAAGAGTGCGAAAACAGAAATTCAGCATACAAAGAAAAATAAATAAACTAAATTCGACAGAAATGAGAAGAAATGCAATCGTCACCTCAAATTTGACCACGAACAGTTTGGGCGATCTAAACGAGGGGAAAATGTAGCTCCATGTAAATTTGTTTTATTCAGGCTGGGAGAAATAATTTGCGAGGAAAGCATTAGGAAATATAATGAAGTAAAGGAATATGTGTTTCGAAGTAGAAAGAAGTAACAATAAATTAAGATCAAGGAAAATTGATCGCACATTCGCACCATTGAAAAGAAGATCGAAGTATATTAAATTATTTATAATTTTTTCTTAAAAAAGAAAAAACTCGGAACAAAGGAGAAACTACAGTAAAATGTTATAGTCGACATTATAAAACTTTCACAGTTCAGCTAATGAAGCAATTTCTCAGATTATAATTTTAATGCTCCATGGTTATTACGCATAATAAATGCCATGTAATCGTTTATTCAATATCGAGAGATTACACTATACGGGAATATGAACTTCAAATTAGTTACTCGGGGCGCACGAGAAAAAGGTAACTTCTCATTAATATCAAAACAATTAGTCTTATATGATAAAAGAATCATATAATTTACTGAAAAGAAAATAGGGAGGTCGAACTTGAATTGAACATAAGAACTTTTTATGGGGAAGGAGCTACCAGCTATCGCTATCTTTCAAGAAATTTTCAAAAAATTATGTAGTAGTTTTTCCCAAGGATGCATCCACATTTTAGGCTAATCAATACCTACCCAAAATGAAGAGCAACTTGTTCTCTCTACACAATTACAATATACTCGAAATATGGAATTGAATGATAGAAGTTCGTCACAACAGTTTTCATCAAATTCTTCAACAAAATACGCAAGCGTTAAACTCGATTATAATTTATTTTGACTTGAATTACGGCACAACCCGACTTTTCGAATACATCGGTAATCTTTAGTTCAGACATGAAAGGAATTTAGAGAGGCATCATTTCTTTTAAGGAATTTCATTGTCAAAAAATACAAATGGCGCTCAAATGAACCACTTGTAGAAATAGACGTATTTCTCAGTGGAAAACAATTTCCTAAAAATTAGAGCGACTCCTTGGAAGCACAGAGATAACCATAAAAATAAGAATGACAATCACAACGCCAGTGCTCATTCAAGGGCTAAAAAATTCATATTAGGTAGCCCAACAGCTAAAAGCAACGCCTCTATAGAGATAGTACCTGAATGTAGTAGTAAAAATTTATAAAATTGTTTTACAATCAATAGTCCAAGACAAAACAAAATTTAAATCCGAGTGCGCAGATTTTTCACACTAATTCAAAAATTATTTATTTAAAAATTACAGAAAACTCAATTGAAAAATATCAAAAAACTTGAATGAAGCAAACTAAAAAATTCAAAAAAAAAATTGATTTAAATAAGTTCCAAACCTATTGTTTTTTCAGTAGTCAAGGAGTTACCTCTCGTTCCCACAACTAAATTCCTAACTGGAAATACACATTCAGTTCGAAGAAAGAATCGTATTCATGTTCTGAATAACATCAACTTATTTTTCGATTTTCGAAAAAAATATACATAGATATTTTTCTGGAAAAAAACCGTATTGTCCATTCGTTGCAAATCAGAGATTAATTATAATTAGGACCCAAACCAAACGGTTCAATTTTGCACGAGTAAAATAAGTAAAAAAAATTTTTCGAAATATTTAGCATAAAAACAAAAAATTTTTGAAGTTTAAAAACAGACATATGACTCTGACTTGATTAAAAAAATAAAGTTCCCATCGAAAACGTATTTCAAAATTTAAACGTTCACCATTTTTTTTTTCTTTCTTCCTAGGTATACGTATATGATTATATTAATGAGGACTACGCAACATTATCGATAAGTACTCAAAATTTCGTCTAGAAACAAGTACCTACGGAAGTACCTACGCAATGATAAATTGAACAATATGGCGCAATTCGCAGATCGCAACTATATTTCTTTCACTGTAGCCACTTCAAAAACATCGACTTCGCCCAGCAAAACCAACTTTCTCTTTGGAATAACTGCACAAGCATGGAAACAGAATTAATTACGATGCTATGCTGAATTCTAAAAATTTGTCGCTAAATTTCACGACAATGAATTTGAATTTCTCTCTCTTGTTCTAAGGTTTGAAAGCAAGCCGAAAAACAGTTCCGCCTGAAAGTTTCGGAAAATCAATAACACAAAAAGAAAGTGGTAAATGGAACTGATAAATGTTGGTTACGTGCTTTACAGGCGATTAGCGAGTTGAGTCCCGAGGGATTTTTTCCAATTAATTTTTTATCGAATCGAGTCTCGACTGCCACTTTTTACTCATCAAGTTGAGTTCCTCACTGAAAACACACCTATTGAGTCAAGTTCCCTCGATAAAACCACACCCAGAGAGTTTAGTCCCCTCGATAAAAAAGAACCCATTGAATTGAGTCCTGATTGCTAGCAAATAAAATGAGAAGTAGTAAATAAGTAAAATGCTTATGTATTTTGGCAGATCAAATTAGGTAGACTAGCGAAGTTTTATTCCTAGGTTTTGGGCACAAAATTTCCTGTCACGCTACTTCCCCATTTTACACGTCCTCAAACCTGTTTATCTTACATTCCCAATTCAGTCAACTGCAAGTTGTGTGGGTTCAGTAATTGTAAATGTTTACGATACAAATAGCATGCACGAGGAGTGAAAAATTAAAACATTCAACAGCTTTTGGTAGTTGATGGTTGCAAATTTTGGTTTCACCAGATACTGAAATTATCAAAGCAGTTTTCTTCAAATTTTTTCCTATATGCCACTAAAAAATGCAGAAGAATTGTGACCACAGATATGTTATGACGTAAATTATACGAGTTACTAGATGACTAGAATACAATGATCAACAATTTTTGAGGGATGACGCAACCAACCTTAACCTCTTGGGTAATGCATAGGCAGCAAAGACAATTTTGATACAGAAGCAGGACTCAACTCAATGATCAGAAAAAGATGGGTGCGAATAAATAATTAGAAAAAGGAGGATGGAACTCAATAATTATAAAAAGTAGAATGGGACTCAACTCGTCAAAAATTTCATATTTGATACTTGACTCAATAAAACCTATCTCATGTGGACTAAAATCTGCAAAACAATAAGTTACAGCTT
The DNA here is from genome assembly GCA_011428145.1 of Ericerus pela. Taxonomy (NCBI): domain Eukaryota; kingdom Metazoa; phylum Arthropoda; class Insecta; order Hemiptera; family Coccidae; genus Ericerus; species Ericerus pela. The sequence goes on from WOFM01000025.1 coordinate 1,201,220, forward strand.
TCTATCCTGCCACTCTCTTTAGATAATAAATTAAAGCTTGATGAATTCGTAGGTAACAAAAATAAATATACTAACGTATTAACCAGATTACGAAATACGCATTAACCAACTAACGATTTATGTGGATTATTTTTAACCAACAAAGTTATTAATACGCACACATTGTTAGAAAGAAAAAGGATAGATTAGAATTTAAATTTCCAGTCAATGAGTCGTATTAGAAAATAAATACATAAAATGGAATCCTCAATGATAATAAATTCAACCTTCTATGGACTAATGGACCACTTGAGCGCGATGATTATTGAGTAGGCCTACTACGATGTTGGTTTGAATTGAGGAGCCATTTCCAAAAATAAATGTTTACCCAAAAAAGTGATTTTCGAAAAATTGAAAAAAATTCTGTTCTTTCAGTGTTTATGTTTGAGAAACCTTTCGATGAGCTGGAACCTTAAACCCTCCTTGATATAACCTGTAAGTTTCATGACTTTAGAGTGAAACCTTTTTCGTGTAACAGCCTAAAAAAAGTAAAAAATCTTCGAACCTAGTCTTTTTGGCATGAAAAAGTATCTCTTTTTATGAATAACTGTTTTTGGATTATTTAACCAAAAATATTTGAAGCTATCGGAAGAAGTAAGCAACCGAACACTAACAAAGTAATTAGGATTCCAGACATGTTTCAAGGTTTTCAATTAGTAACACCTCATACCTCATTGTCTCTAAAATTCTACTTCCGAACTGAACTTGCTAAAAATATATTCGATTTTCCTAGTTAAAATATTTGTAGGGAAGAAAATATTGGTGATTTCAGAGCTGTTTTTTTTTCTTTTCAACAAAAATAGGATTTTTTGACTACAACATATTACGAAATACGTCACATTCTATATGGAAGCTATATAATTTCAATAAACTTCTCTCGTTTCATCTCATACGAATTTTGACGAGGTTATACCTAGACAACAGGATACATTCCAACGAAATTAATTTCATTCATCAATCCTTATTACCGTTTATCGATACAAATACTATCTTTTTAAGATGGGCATGGAATTTAAGCTGTAAACATTTATACGTATTTCAAAAATTCAGAAATAAAAACATAGAATTTTTCGACTCAAGGCCTGTAAATAGGGAAGGGGGACCGAGTTAAAAAAGCAAAATTTCAGAGTAACAATTTTAAATTCATCTGTTGAAGCGGCACTGATTAGAACCAGAAAAGTTGGCATTCTTGGTTTTTAAAAAAAAATTCTAACAAATTAAACGAAAGTAATTTCACTCAGTTTACGGTGGAAATTCGTACTTAATTAAATCGAAATCATAATTAATTTATTAAATTTCAAAATATATTCTGAATAAATCACGAGCGTGTTTGGGATTCTCCCCGAGAGAGGCTGCAAAGTAAAATAATGAAAAAATCAATAATAAAGCATTTCTAAAATACCTTGTCGCGCATTAGCCGCGATAAGTGTGTATTTTCCAGAAGTGTCAAATTATGTAATGGCTGCCATTCGAAAACTAGTAGACCGATTTCCCTCAAATTCAATACCAAACCAGTTCCTAAGTCTCCAACTGTCATAAAAATTTCAAGCCAAAATCTTTTAATCTACGTGAGTTATCGTGATGACAATATAGTGGATTTGCAACACTTTGAGAACCCGTTCCTTCGAAACTAGTGGATAAATTTCAAAAATTTCAACACGAAAATTATAGCCCATGGAAGCTTTTAACACAACTACAAGTTTCACTGCCATTTGTCAAACAGCGGAAGCTCCACAAACTTCCAGAAAGTGTCAAAATGAGTAAAAAATGGAAATATATATAGTACACAGAGGAATTTGAGTGACCTATATATTCGTTATCTACGACTCATGATCGGCGCTTTTCCACAAATCCCGCCCACAGGTCCCGCTGCTGCACTGAATGCAACAGAGGTATTATTCTTTTGGAAAATACATACTAAACGAGCACATTCTATAGCCTACATTTATTTAAATGAAGCAGTTCAAAAAATATTATCAAAGCGAGAACATTGGTTAAACGGGAATGACCCAAGAAAAATACCAATTTACAAGCAATAAACCATGATTTGGAAAAATCAGTAATCACGCAATTAAAATAATTATAATGAATTCGAACTGACTGACTCGTTCGATTCATTTCGATCTGACGAACAGGTAAACCGCGTACATGTATAGGTACGGTCAAAATATCACTCAAGTAAATGAGTACAAACTTTCACAAACACAGACGGCTAAACAGACTAAAACCATATTGCTACAATTTGTAGGATACACCCTGACACCCTTTTTATAAAATGCTAATGCAGACTTCACAATAGACGTATGTAGGTATATGTGCATAACGACTTTGACGGCTCTAATCAATATTACATGCAAGTATCCATTTATCGAAGATCAACATCACTGAGCCGAACTCAAACCACAACTTAACGCGAAAAACTACTTATTATACCATTACGAAGGGCCTCCATAATGGATTTGGACTTCACAAACTATACTCGAATCGAAAGCACTAGAAGGTGAAACAAGATTTAGAATTTCAGAAATTAAGAAAAAGTCAGGTACATGTAGGTACGTAGACCACTTTCCAGTCTCAAGAGAATTTTTAAGTTATTAATTTGATATCAAATAGATCGCAGCTCTACGCAATATGATTTGGTCTTAATAGGTAGGTAAATCTGAATAACAATATGGGCTAAAATGTTGTATCAAGACATGATTACAGAATTACCAAATTCAGGTAGTTCAGAAATATTTTCTCTTTTTCAGTTCTCTATAGTACGTGAGAACGAGGAAGCGATCGAAAAATGAATCTATCGGCGACTACCAGTAAGCACTTTGCATTAAAATGAACAATACACAATTAAGTAAATTAACGAGAATAACTCTGGTAATGAAGGAAGCGAACTTTACAAACGTTATTCACTAGTCAATAAGACAAACAGCAACGTGAGGACTAGCGAACAGCACTTAAGCGTATCTGGCTATGATCTGAACGTAAAACGACATCATCATAACTAAAATCAAGCAGATTATGGCCTAATCAACTTCATTTCCACCTTAAACAGGTACTTGAATTTCTAGTAAGTTGACGTCAATTTACTTACCTTTTCTTGCAAGTGGTTGCGTTATTAATAAATTTTATGACCAAACGGTGCCAATTTAATTTGGGCAAGCAATCCTGTCTCGAGAAATGTGCAATGAATTTCAATGACGGCGATTAATAATTACATACGGTATTTGCTGAACACAATCGACGCACCTCCAAACGCTACGGCAGCTACTAGAGATATAGACAATAAACAAAATTGAAATGAAAAATGTGCGAGCTGCGCCAGTGACCCAACGTTGAATCAGATAATCCGGATAATCGTTCACAGCAGCTGCGCCAGCGCCAGGAGAGAAAGAGAAACGTCGATCGACGAACGACATCCACCCTGCAGGCTGCAGCCACCCGTCACACAGCGACTATAAAAAGCATTCCTTCCCCTCCATTTCATTGCGATGATTGCGCTCAAGTTCCTACGTTCCCGATGAAGAAAGTATTCGTTTTGTTGCATGATGTCATCGTATTCACAAAGGAGCGATAACGCGTAGGTATCGTGTTCGCGTATGAAAAAAAATGTCTTCAGGAGGGGTAATTTAAAGTTTTTTACATCTCATCTTCAATTTTGAATCCACGATCATAATCGATTACCTATCAAAAAGAAAAAGAAATGTAGTGAACATTGCTAGTTTTTCCTACTTAAGTTACTATTCATTTTTTTGACAGAAATCACAAGGCTTTAAAAGGGAGAATTTTATCATACGCTTTTCAACTTAAGAATGACATGAGATCACCCCCACGTTATCACGTACGCTAGATTAGGTCATCTACCCGGTAATCTGAAAAAGTTATTGAAAAATATCTAATACATATCATTGTGACTGCAAACTGAAAAAGAAACACCAGAAATTCTGAATTACAAAATTTACAAATAGGACATCAAACATACAACTATAGTAAAGACTAGAAATATGTTTTTACCATTTTATAACTGATCTATTGACTCTCAGCTCATAGTAATCAGTGAACATACAAATCTATTTACAATCATCATAATGTTGATGAAAACCAGTAATAAATTTGAGAAAAAGAGTGTTTATTTTTTAATAGAAAAAATTAGAAAAAAATTGAATCCAAAAGTTCAAGACGTGGATTATAAAATACAAGGTGTTCAAAAAGTACCCGGAATTTTCGTTTTTTCAAAAAAATATTTATTTATTCGTTTACATCAATGTGGTCCCCTTCAAAGTAATCCCCCCCAGATAAAATACACTTATGCCAGCGTTTTTTCCAATCTTCGAAGCACTCTTGATATTCACTTTTTGGTATGTCCTTGAGCACTCTCAGCAATTTGGCCTTTATTTCTTCAATCGAGGAAAAACGCTGTCCTTTCATGGGTCTCTTCATCTTTGGGAACAGGAAAAAGTCACACGGAGCCATATCTGGTGAATATGGAGATTGGGGCATGACTACGGTATTGTTTTTGGCCAAAAAATTACGAACAAGCAACAACGAGTGAGCAGGTGCGTTATCGTGGTGCAAAAGCCATGAATTGTTTTTTCATAAATCAGGGCATTTTTTTTGGATTGCTTCACGCAAACGTCGCATAACTTCAAGGTAATACTCCTTATTACTGTACAACCTTGTGGTAAGAACTCTTGATGCACTATGCCATTATAATCAAAGAAAACAGTAAGCAAAACCTTGACATTTGATCGAACTTGACGTGCTTTTTTCGCTCTTGGTGACGTTGAATGCTTCCAGGTGGACAATTGTGCTTTGGTTTCGACATCATAACCATACACCCATGTTTCATTTCCAGTTATGACCCTTTCAAGCAAACTTGGATTGTCATTGACGTCGTTTAAAAGCTCCTGAGCGATGTTCATGCGATTGTTTTTTTGGTCAAAATTCAGCAGTTTTGGAATGAATTTTGCTGCCACTCGTTTCATGCCCAAAATATTTGAAAAAATGTTATAACATGAGCCAATTGATATGCCAACTTCATCAGCAACTTCTCTAATTGTGATTTGGCGATCATTCATAACCATTTTTTCCACTTTTTTCACATTTTCATCGATTATTGACGTACTGGGTCAACCGGAGCGTTTGTCATCTTCAACGTCTTTGCGGCCATCTTGGAAACGCTTATACCACTCGTAAACACTTGTTTTTTTCATAGCAGACTCACCATAGGCTTCTTGTAACATTTCACACACTTTGTTACAATTTATTTCATTTTTTTTGCAAAATTTAATACAAATTCCTTGACTCTTCAATTCTTCTATTATTTAAACAAACAAAAATTGCCGAGCTCATAAAAACACGTCAAACCTTAGTGACTACCACAGACAAAGTAAACAGTGAATATAGCTGAAAATTTTATCATACTTCAGGGGCATGTATACCAACACAATAAAAAAAAATTTTGACAATCGGACTCTCTAGACCCGCAAAATTTAAAAATTCCGGGTACTTTTTGAACACACCTCGTAAAGCTAAGGAAAGTTTCCCTCTCAAATCTGTAATCCTTCTTGTTCTCTATCATATAAATAAATTTATTTTTCTCAGTTCATATCTCAAAAAGAGGTTATTATTTAATTAATTTTGGTTAGCAAGTTCGAGATTTCCAAATTGATTCGCAAAGGTCAAAAAAAATTTGTGTAGAAATGGAGTTTTTTTTGTTTTTGTTGTTCATTTCTTTACAGCATTGTTTACCCTGCAGAAGTGGTGCAATCATACCTTAGCTCTGTTTGATAGGATTACACTAACTTATACCAACTTACACTGGTAGGGATATTCCACAAATATTCAAGTAAAACTTGACGCAAACTCACATAACATTCCTACCTTTGTGGAATCACCCTCCTGGTGTACGTTGGTGTAAGTTGGTGTAGTCCTATCAAACAGAACTAATATCAGCACCAAAGAACATATGAATTAATACTAATGCAGTGTTGCCAGATGCTGAAAGTAGAATTGCCATATACAAGTCTCAAAAGAGCCGTATTTTGCTCCAGAGAGCCGTATTTTTTGTTTTCCCCTGTAAAAGTGTAAAACTAACTTATCAATGACCTTTTTTTTTTTTTTTTTGGTTCTTTTCTATTAAATAAATTTTTTTTCCACAAATTCAGTATTATATCGATCTAAACTATCCAATAAATTGATGCGAAATAAAAAAATGATAATAGCATTCACGTTTTCACGATTAAATATTTCAATACTTAAGCAAAAAATGAAATAAAATGATGAAAATTTATTTGAAATTTTCGAAATAAATTTACAAAAATGGTGAAACTGGTAAAAGCCGTATTTTTAAAATGAAGCCGTACGTGGTAGCTTAACAGCTGTATATTTTGAGTACGGCTCAACCTCGGGCCGTATTATACCTAAAATAGCCGTACGTTTACGGCCGAAACTGTACATCTGGCAACACTGTACTAATGGTACAATATGCTTCGTTATACTTGATGTTCAGTGAGGTTTACAGTGGTTAATTTTTGTAAAAAGAAAAGTTCATGCAGGTTAGAAAAAAGAGGGAAAAAAGGATTTACCTGAAATACCATCCGGTCAATCGGCACCAAAATTGCTTGCATCTATATTACAAAATTCAATCCAAGTTTTTAGGTGGGTTTTCTTTAGAAAATCTGCTTATTACTAAGGCTGTGAATTTTATGCTCTAAAAAAAGTAAAATATACCCTAAATATTCCCTGAAACTGGCAAATATGCCAAAATATTTCTTATAATAATGGGGCTCATTTTGAAGGGAAAATCAAAACAAACTTGAAATAGCATGCAGATATCAGTCATTCACTTGATAATTTGAAAGAAGAGAAACATTTTGGAATTTTTTTTTTATTCTTCCAGCATTCTTACATTAGTTGATAGTTATAATTACATTAAAATGGATTACATCCGATAATTGTTTTCGCAGGTCAAAATGAAAACTTCTCAAATCTTTATATATATGATTATAATGATTTCACATCCTTCTCATTACCTTTCTCTCTACCGATCAAGTACACAAAAAGGGGTAGGCAGAACACATGGAGTGATGGAATGAGAAGTATCCTTTGTCCAGAACAGTTTATCCTATCTAGGAAAAAAAAAAGTACTCACAATAGTCAAAATCAAAACTGTCAAAAGTATAAAAATTACAAAAGAAAAAATTAAAAAAGAGATTTCAGATTTAAGTCAAAAAAATATGGAAATATTCTCTAAAACCGCTAAAACCAGCTAAATATTCCCTAAATAGGTATGCTATTAAAAACCTAAATTATGCCAACATATGCTTTTTGCCCTAAATATGCCAAAATATGCCACATCAAATAGGTGTCATTTTACTGGAAATTTCACAATTTGCAAAGAAAACTTCGATATGCCATAACTGCTCTGCTACAAAAAAATATGCTAAAGCATAAAATTCACAGCCCTACTTATTACACTTGGTGCGATATTAGCCCCCAGGGTTGGGGGTGGGTACATTTTTCATTTCATGACCTCAGGAAAATTTTGGCACCAAAAACTCAAATTCATATATATATATATATATATGGGGTGTCCCAGTTTCAATTGCTGTCTCAGAAGCTGCTAATAGAATTTGGTGAGACAAACAAAAAAGTTATGTATAAAAAGTTGTATACTTGAAAATTGAAGGTGCTACAGAGATATTGAAGTCTGAAAAATTCACTATTTTCTTCACATGTAGAGACAAAAACCATTAATGAAACAATAATTTCAGTTATGCTAAGTTGAAGTACAGACATGGATGAATAAAAAATGTTCTTATCTTCTTTTGTCTATTCTCAAAATTGAAAAAGAAGAATGTTCATAAAAATGTGAAAAACATGATTTTTGTGAAAAGGCTAAAAAAACTCAGTTTTTGTCCTCCAAGTACAACTTGATTAAGGACTCTATACTTTCATTCATTATGTAGACTTAAAGTACTTATAATAAGACCAACAAAAAGTTGTATAACCTTCTTTGTGATCAAAGCTGTAATTAAAAAGTTATTCTGTGTTGAAATTCAAAAAATACTAATTTGTCTCAGAAAATTCAAAAAAAAAAATTTTATGATGAAAAAAATTTTTTAAATTATTATAGGTCTTTAGGTTATTAGGTTAGGTAATTTTTGTTGCTGTTAGTTTTTCTTACATTTTTAACCAACTAATCGTTTTTGTTATTTAAATTCATAATTGAATGAAATTGTTTTTTCTTTAAATAAGTGTTTATAAGAAAATTTATTAATTTATAAACTTTGAAGCATTAATACTTCTTCAATTTTAAAAGTATTAAAATTTTACAAGAATATATTTTTGTTCATCTTATTAAATTACATCATTGATCCTCCAAATTTTTGTTGTAAAGAAGAACAGAAATTTTTTTCTTCATTTCTTATTTTCATGAGAATTAAATTTTCTACTGCGACTATGCTTGGTCATTCCTTTCACAAACAATAATTAGTTTATTGTAAAATAAATAGTGCTATAGGAAGGTTTTTTTTTACTGGTAAAAAATGATGAAATTTTGTACTCTCATAATAATATTTTAAATTTACAATAAATTTTAAAATTGTCAGCCATTTTCATTCATGCAAGTTCTTGCACGATGGAGGACACTGTGGACTGCTCCCAATACTGTATCTGGTGCCCTTTGAACAACATCAAAAGCGACTTCAATGCGTTCTCTTAGTTCTTCCATAATTTCTAGAGAATTTCAGCCTTCATATACTGAATGCTTCAGCTCACCCCAAAGGAAGAAGTCCAGTGGTGTCACGTCAGGAGACCAGGCTGGCCACTTTATCGGACCTCTTCTTCCTAGCCACCTATTAGGAAATTTTTTATTCAGGAAGTCTGTCACAATCTTGGCTGAATGAGCAGGGCAACCATTCTGTTGAAAATTAATGTTCTTTTGGTCAGCAAGAAGAATGGTTTCAAAAAACTCCGGCAAATTAGTTTTGAGAAATTCCACATAATAAACGCTATTAAGACAAGGGGGTAAGAAAAAAGGACCAAGAAAAGTTTTCCCAATCATACCAGCCCATATATTTACAGATATCTGCCTCTGAAAAGACCAAGAGTAAGTCAAGTAGGAATTAAACTCTGACCAGATATGATAGTTGCGACTATTTAGGACTGCTTCACGTGTAAACTGAGACTCATCAGTGAAAAGTATCTTTTCGATGATTGTGCTCTTCCCACCTGGTTCAAGGTTCTAGACTGGTGTTGCATGGAATGTCTGAAGATCAGCATACTGGATAGCACGGTGAACTTGACTTCTTGAAATCCCATTCTGCCTGCTTATTCTACAAACTGACAACATTGGATTTTCATCCAAAATTTCCTCTGTCACATCCAGCTCAAATGCTCGCTTTTGTGATACACCAACTTCACACCCAATAGTGAAGACACAACCAGTCTTGTGAAGTTTTCTATGAACTGAGATAATTATTCTTGAATCTGGTCTGCATCCATAAAGTTGCTCGTAGTCATCAGCCACTGCCGCACCATTGGATTCATTTTTATCATACAAATAATGCATATTTGTATAGTTACGGATGGAATAAGTTGTCCCTGTTTAAGAGTCAGTCATGGTTTATGTTGACACAGTGGAGTAGTCAGGAAAAGGTACTGCAATTGATTTACAGATTGTTTTGAGTGCCTTAAGCCAAATAAACAGTCATACCATTTTTCCCCATTCCATGGTAATAGAGAAATTTTTTCAAACCAGAAACACAGGACAGTTCACTGCTGAATAATATCAATGTAAAAAAGCCAGAGAATGCCAAAGAACATGGAGAATGAGTTAGTATGAATTTTTGTTTTTAAATACTTAACCAAAAATTCAAATAAATGAGAGTACAAAATTTCATCATTTTTTACAAGTAAAAAAAAATCTTCCTATGGCACTATTTTCTAATAAACTAATTATTGTTTGCGAAAGGAATTACCCAGCATAGTCCCAGTAGAAAATTAATTCTCTTGAAAATAAGAAATGAAGGAAAAAAATTTCTGTTCTTCTTTACAATAAAAATTTGGAGGATCAAGTGATGGAAGATGATGTAATTTAATAAGATGAACAAAAAAGTATTCTTGTAAAATTTTAATACTTTTGAAATTAAAGAAGTGTTAAGGCTTCAAAGTTTATAAATTAAGAAATTTTCACATAAACACTTATTTAAAGAAAAAACAATTTCATTCAATTATGAATTTAAATTACAAAAACGATTAATTGGTTAAAAATGCAAGAAAATCTAACAGCAACAAAAATTACCTAACCTAATAACCTAAAGAACTACAATATTTTTATCTCATGATAAATTTTTTTTTTTTTGAATATTCTGAAAAAATTAGTATTTTTTGAATTTTGACACAGAATAACTTTTTAATTATATCTTTGATCACAAATAAGATTATACAACTTTTTGTTGATTTTATTAAGTACTCCAAGGCTACAAAATGAATGAAAGTATAGAGTCCTTAATCAATTTGTACTTGATAGACAAAAAAATGGGTTTTTTAGCCTTCTAACAAAAATCATGTTTTTCACATTTTCATGAAGATTCTACTCTTTCAATTTTGAGAATAGACAAAAGAAGATAAGAATATTTTTTATTCATCCATGTCTGTACTTCAACTTAGCATAACTGAAATTATTATTTCACTAATGGTTTTCTTCTCTACATGTGAAGAAAATAGGGTATTTTTGAGATTTCAATATCTCTGTAGCCCTTCAATTTTCAAGTATACAACTTTTTATATATAACTTCTTTGTTTGTCTCACCAAATCCTATAAGCAGCTTCCGAGACAGCAATCAAAACTGGGACACCATATATGTATCTTATCCTATACTATAATACGAGCAATAATTGTATATATGTAATATGTATGTAACCCAGTGATGGAATAACTGAACCTTGTTTTGTTATGTTGATAACTGTAACCGTTATAAACCAAATGTTACGTTAGTAAGTGGTTCCATTATGTACAGTTTAAAGTTATATTTGTTATTTTATTTTCCACATTTTCGCCCGTTTTAGGATTATTGCAATCTCTCAATTACAATAGATTAAAATGTAATTTTATAGCTTATTAAAACATTCAGTAACATATTTTGTGGTTCTTTTTAAATATTTTATCTTTATCTGCCTTTGGGGAGGGGCCCAAAATGGGATGTAACCTAAAAAACAATTAATTTTTCAAGCATCCCTTCACTATTGGCTTACATCCTTTTATTTTATATGTTGATGCGCACGCACCACTACCCACATAACCACACATACATGAAAAAATAATTTTTTTGTTGCTTCCCCCAAAACAACAAATTCTACAGTGTTACTCATATGCCAGCAAAAATCCAGGATCAGCAAAAGCCAAAGCACCGCATAAGTAAATAAAAGTACAATAAAAAAACCAGCGCAGTTTAAAAGCAAATTTTCAATAATCATCAAAAATCATTCATTTTTTTCTTCATCTCATTTTATAATAAATTTGTTATTTCTCTTTTTTTTTAGCATTTTATTTTTTTACATTAATTTTTAAGTATTTTTCTACAAATATTTATAAATTTATTTTACATCTGACTGACTGGATGGTTTTTGATTTTTTATCAAAGGTTTTACTGTTTTTTTTCTTTATGATATTTATTTTCACAAACATCTTTATTGACATTATATTCAGTGCTACCCATGCACTAAATTTCAGCCCTATAAAATGAAAATTGCGTAATTAACCCCATTGATGGAATTTTTGGCAGCCCACATGGTTAAACCAAATTGACCAATTTTCATTATAGTACACTATACCAGTTTTTATTAAGTTTAGAACCAACCAATTACTTACCAAATTTCAACCCTATGGAATAATAATAATGCCTTAGCACACATGGGTGGAACTTTTGTCATCCTCCATGCCTGAATCTCTTTATCAACTGTCATCAAATTGATACAAGTTTTAGTTATATTTAGAACCTGTTATTTACCAAATTACTATCATATCATATAAAAACAATTACATCTTTAGATTTATTAGACATATATATATATATATATAATGTATGAATTTTAGATTTTATGCCAAAACTCATGATTTATTATGAAATGACATACTCTAAAGACCCACACTGTTTTATATAGTAAGTTTGAAAACCTGCCAAAAATGAAAATGACAAAAGTATTTGTCAGAATTCTAGATAAAAATTATGTTTAATAAAGGGTGTGGATTCAAATTTGTAATGAATTGTATAGCGAGGTTATGAAAAAAATGGCGGGAGTTATTGAATAATTTCTTTGAAAATAAAATAATTATCAGCAAGTCTGCTTTCCATGCAGCTTTTTTGTATCATCTAGAATTATCTGCTCTTCTCATTAACAGTTGATGATTTTTCCAAATCACTTCTAAACATTAGCCACTAAGCCGATTAAATTTTTCAGAATGATAAAATATAATATATTCAGTGTTCTTACAAAATTTTGTGATTATTGTTTAAAAATTAGGCATTTTAGAACCATTTAAGCTCCAAAAATACAACCTAATAGGATGTATATATGGCAAATCTGGACCAAAAACAATAGGCTTTCTCTTTGTCTAGATCTGAATAAGTGTAATACATTTTCACAAATTTTAAGACTGCTGGATAAAAATTGCAACCTGTACCGAGTTCAACAGAAATGTGTATATCTACCTATGAATTTTAACTATAGCGCCAAAATTTTTTTGTGGTTGTGGGACAAAAAACGAACCTACCTCAAAGCCCGAGCTTTAGATAACTTTATAAACGTACGAAAACTACATTTGTAAATAATGTAACAGGAAAATTTAAATTTTGTGTTTTCTTGGAAGTAAAATTGTTAATCAAGTAATCAATATTGCAAAATTGGATATAACTGTAATTTTCAAATACGGTACATAACTATATATTTTTCAAGTTTTTTTTCCTAGTTTTCAAGGGGCACTTTCGAAAAATTTGTCCAGGGTGCCATTTTACCTTAATCTGGCGGTGAAGTTGAATGCATGTTGTCATCTTAATGAACGTTATCAACGATACAATCAAAATATGAAAATTCGAAGCATTTATAAAGCTGATAGAGGAATTTCAAAAATTAAAATTAAAATTTCTCTAATTTCATCAATTCATTTTCACATGAATACTCTGTTCAGAACTGGGCACCGTTTATGAACTATCTATAAGGACCATAAAGAAATTATAACAATAAATAAGTGTTTATAAGTTGGCTATATAAATTAAACTCAAACACATGTGCAGAAGTGAACCCTTTGTTGATAAAACTCAAATTTTTTATTATAAATATAAAAATCCACCGTAAAAATCACTAACGCCAACATTCCCAACTTTATAGCTCTTATTGACTTATATAGACTAAAACTCTATAGATACAAGAATGGCAATATGCCATTTTGTATCCATGGTTTAATTTTCATAACTCTTTCAGAATTTCAGCTTTATCTCAAGAATCAAAATTTTCACAGATTTTTTAGCATTCATATTATGTTAATGTTTCACCAAAATCTCAGCTTTCTACAAGCAATGGTTTTCTTACAATCGCATTCGATAACTTTGATTGTATAGTTTAGTTTGATCTCATAAAATTGTGTATGATGAGAGGGTTGTTTCTTTGGCATTTCAATCTATTTGGCGAATGTAGATTTCAAGTGAAACATTGAAAAAGATCAATAAAATTAATCAAAAAATCTAAAATCATAAAATTTTTCAAATTTAACATAAATATCCATGAATTAACTTTCAAGCTGTAGGATAAAAATGGTGTATTGCCCGATTTGTATAAGTAGGGCTGTAATATAGATATCTCCAAACATGACCATATAAATCGATAAAATAGTGATAAGCAAGAAGTATACAGCCCTTATACGCAGCTACTTTAAAGACATAGCTATAGAGCTTATTGACAGTTCGTAAACAGCCTAGAGGGTGTAGATAGCTCGATCTTAAAGGAGGGGGTCCATGTCTTAGCCGTCACTTGTGTCCCCAATCTCATCATAATACAACCAGGACCAAGTACCGGCAATAGTGACGGTAAAAATCGATATTTTTTTAATTGATAGTTTCAAGCTTGGGCAAGAATTGAAAAATGATAATTTAATAAATTTTTGCAGGTTGTTGTTGATCAAGGGAGCTATTCCACTATCACTTTCATCGTTTCAGCCAGTTACACCATTCACGTCTTCTTTTACATGGTGTAAAGTCCTACAAGAGTCTCACAAAATCATCCACCAAGTTAAAAATTTTTCTGAAACGGCATAAGTGGCTGAACGTCGTAAAGTGTTAGTGAAATAGCTTCCATGTTGAATAATTAAAAAATTTTAAATTGAATATTTCTGCTCAACTTGATGAGTGATGAGGGTATCATAATTCGTAAGTTTTCATTAAGTAAAAAAAATCGATAAGAAATCGATTATCAAGCATCTTTATCGATCTTATCGACCTAGAAAATAATCGATTAAAATTGACAAAATTACAATCATTGACAAACAAACATCCATCATTTTATTTTTTATTTTTGGCAGCTGAAGGGAGTCCAGACCCCCAGGACTATCTATGCCTTTGATTCAAACGAATCATTTGATTCAAACGAATTTCATAACTTTATAACTACATTATAGTTTACACTCATAGGAATGGAAAAAAAATATTAATTTTTGTACTTCTATCTTATAAGCTATTCAATAAACATGATTTTCGTACAGTGATAGAATTATACCTCAATAGAGAACCTACAGATTATATTGCATCATTACCGACAAATATAATACCAGAAAAATTTTCTTATCCTCATTAAAAATTTGGATTGATATATTAAAAAAATGTTTACATTAATTGCATTTAAGGTTATAGTTAAAAAGTTTATATACTAAATATCATATTTCGGACTAGGATTAAATAAGAACAAAAATTTGACAATCGAATGGACACGAAAGTTGGACAGTAAGTAAAATTTTTGTAGGCAAAATGAATACAATAACTTCTTAAAAGTCTCGTACTTGAAAATATGGAACTTGAAACATGCGAAAGAATTAAGGAATAGTTTTAGTTTCCACATGATATCACAAAGTCACAAAATTACGATTATGACAAAAAAAGTTGACACCGAAAAATAATACAGTTTGGTGTTATATCTACCGAATATTTACAGAAGCTTTTGGTTGCAACTGGAACAATACCATTAAACTTTTGGCAGTACCACCGACAACTTTATAACTCAACACAGCCGAAAAAATTGTCACAGCGAAAACAAATGAAACTGTATAATAATAAACTCCGTCTTTGTCATTAAGTAAAGTTATACACGACACGAATACATGAGATAGAATAACAAATAATATGTGAGTACGGCTTTGTTTATCAAGACCGTAGAAAAATATAATTGTCCAAAACGTATGCAGAAACACGAAACACATAGTAAACAATGAAGATATGAGACAAAAATATTCGTTACCACCATGTAATCCCATGGTGCCAGGTCCTTTGATTTCGGCCAGAATATTAACAAGCGAAAAGGCGCCGCTAATGATTCCAAATCCCAAACCGGATACATACGATAACAAATGGGTGCTGGTGGTGATGGCAGCGTCCGTTTCAGTAAACTGTCGCAGACCTTGCTCCGATTTTCGTAATATTTTGTAAACTAAATAACGGAAAAATTCTTGGAAAAAAATAGAGGTTAGTACACCCAACAAAACCCAATCTTTTTGGGGAAATATAAACCATAGGGACGATGAAAGCAGTAGCGAACACAGCCAGAAAAAAGAACTTGCGATTAAAATGATAATTCGTATCGGATCGTGCACAATAGTCCAGTAAAACATAGCAAAAGCTGGTCCAAAAGCAGTGAAAGTACAACCGACGAACTCCATGTAAGTCATAATGGAGACTTGAAATAGAAAAGAATACAAGAAACAGCACGGTAAATTATTACTATAAAACTAATTTCATTGTTGAAGACTACTGAATTCAGCTGGCCAAACACTCGAATTCAAAATTATTTATTTAAAATTTACTTAAGAAATAAGATTTATAAGATTTTAATTAAAACTTGACATCCATATTTCCACTTCATTATCATTTGACTAACATTTATCAGTTGTTAGATGTTAGAATTCCATCTATGTATGTTGGTCCTCACTCGCCTCCACCAGTGCGCACTCTCTGCTATTCGTGACGTACTAACTATATTCATCTGTCATGTCATGTACTCATGCCTATGTGTATTTGATGTGAGGTATGTGTTGTAACGGAAATCCCACCTTCACTCATTCTTCATCATCATCATCACGATCACTATATATATATGTCATACGTACACTCTCACCACGAAGTGTTTCCCCCTACTACTTTCGATCGTACATCGCTGTTGCTTCGCCATTTCATATTCTGTTAATAATGTATTATTTGATGTGAGGCGTACAGAACGAGGATCGAAAGAACTTGAGACTTGTGGTAATATTGAGGTTTATTGCACGAATGAAAAATACATTATTAACAGAATACGAAATGGCGAAGCAACAGCAATGTACGATCGAAAGTAGTAGGGGAAAGCACTTCGTGGTGAGAGTGTACGTATGACATATATATACAGTGATCGTAATGATGATGATGAAGAATGAGTGAAGGTGGGATTTCCGTTACAACACCCCCCTGAAATTTTATCGAATGAGTTCTTCATCATGTTCGACGCTGAAAGTAAAATTATTATTGTTTATATAAAAATGTTAATATTAAAAATGACATATACGTAATAAAATATTTTCTAAAAAAATGTTGACATCGTATTAATTTAAATATTATGGTAACTCTATGTTTCTAAAAAAAATTTTGGTTTGCTGTGCTTCGAGAATAAAAATTCAAAATAAATAAATAAATAAATGGTAAAATACATGCAATAATAGGTTAATATGTGATGCTGAATAATATATGGCATCGAATAAAAAATATTAATAATTATAAAAATGTATATAAAAAAAATAAAAATGGTAACATGCAAAAAGTTTTTCGTATACATTGATGACTAATATAAAATATATTCGGAAGTGTGCTCTGAAAATATTCTCGAACATTTACGTCTATATAAGAATTGAAGAAAGGAAAAAAAATAATCACGATTAAATAAATTGACAAAGGTTTATGAGGCACACGATCGGTTATCAGAAACGTTACGTTTTACAGGTATTATCTGTTGTACATGACATGAAAAGATTATAGAATAATATTCATCGTATCGCTTCTTTATCTTTCGAGTACATCATTGTGTTTGAACTGGCGCTTACAACATTTTATATGATAGAGGAACGTTTTCGACTTATCTTAATTTGCGGTCATGTAATGGGTTTAATCTCTATTGTGTTTATTGTCGTAGAATTGCCTTTCATTACTTCGTGTGGGAATATTACGTGTATTTCTCTCACGGTTGTTGAAAAATGTACAGAATTTTTATTATTCGAAATGTAGGGTTTCTACTTGCTTGATTTTCTTGCTTTTTTCTTTGTTAATATTTTCGAGATTCGAAGCATTTATCTATTGCAAGTATTTTCCGGTAAATGGTATTGTTGAGTATTAGTTTTGCATTAAATTGGAGGTTATATTTAAGCACTTATTTTCATGTTACGACCTATATTTTGGACTTGGGACGACTTTTATATTATGATGATGAATTCTGAAATATATTATGACTTTGGAATAAACGAATTAATTTTATATTATATTATGTGTAAATATTCGTTTCGTTTAATATTTTGACAACAATATTTTCGAATTTTGATCGATCTAATGATTTTGTCAAAATGTCTGCTAACTGATTTTCGGAGCTTACAGTTCTAAAGAATATTATTTTTTCTTCAAATGCCTCCAAAATTGAGTAGCATTTGATCACTAGGGCTCTCGATTTTTTCTGACTACCCCCCGAACATATTTTCTGCGTTGAGATGTTATCTTCCATTATATCTACGCTTAATTTCTCACCTAAAATTTCATAATTCATATTTTGTGTGACTTTTATAGTATCTAGTGCATCATAAACTGCGATTATTTCCGCTGCCGTGCTAGATGATGCGTGAATAGTTTGTTTAGCACAGTTCCATTCTACTAAATCCCCATAAGAAAATATCATAAATCCTGTTATGGATTTTCCCTTTCCTAAATTATTTATGTCTATATTATTTTCATCTACTTGGGGTGCATACGAGGCATCAATATAGGCCTGTATACCATCCCCTTCTGATTTATATATTATATTGTAATTTTTCGTATTATTAATATACCCGAAAATTCTCTTTGCATAATTTTTTAATGTATTGTTAGAGTTATTTCGGAATCGGGATAGAAAATTCACCGGGAATAAAATGTCCGGTCCTGCAAGCCCCGCTAAGTATAGCAATCCACCTATCATTGACCTATATTCGGTGTCATCTATACCACCTTCAATTTTATCCAATTTTAATCCCGTTTCCATCGGAGTGTTCGTATTTTTCAACTCCGAAATTCCAAATTTTTTCAGCATTTTTTCTATGTGTTTGTATTGGGAGAGTATTATTGTGTTTTGTTCTATATTTCTATTTATTTCTAGTCCCACAAAAAATTTTGGGTTATTTATGATGGTGATCGTAAAATCTTTCTGTAGCTCCTCATTTATTTTTGTAATTGATGACTGCAGGTTCGATGCGATCAATATGTCATCTACGTAGGTTAGAAAATATATTTTTTCATTATTATTAATTAGTGTATATAAGCATCTATCGCTCTTAGTTTTAATAAAGCCCATTTCCCTTATTTTTGCGTCCAACAGGTCATACCACGACTTACTAGATGTTTTTAATCCATATATAGATTTTTTTAATTCTAAAACCTGATTTGTGTTGATATTCACACCTTCAGGTTTTCGTATAAATATAGGTTTAATGATTGGTGAATTTAGGTACGCAGTTTTTACATCGTACTGTACCATAATTAATTTTTCTTTATTTATTATAGATAGCAATGATCTTATTGTCCCTATTGATGCTACGGGGCCATGGGTTTCCGCAATATTATATTCGGTTCTATCCCTAAAACCTCTTGCTACAAGTCTTGCCTTGGGTTTTGGGTTCCCAAATTCATCAAATTTAATTGTGAATATCCATCTTGTATCTATTAGTTTTTGGCGATCATAGTCGACTATTTCCCACACGTTCATATCATCGAGAGAATTAAATTCGTCATTTATTGCTCTGATCCAATCATCTCTAAAAGGGTTTGATTCTATATCAAAATAATTTTTGGGTATATTATCTTCTATATATATTTTATTGTATCTTATATTTATATTCATGATTACAGGATTAATTATTCCCAAATCGTATTCGTAATCTGATGATTTTATTACTAATGGTTTATTATTTATGAGTAATGATTTTATGTTCTGAGTTTCATCCACTTTAACATCACATGAAATATATGATTTTGTGTTGTAGGGGTCTTTAAGACAATATCCCGTATTTGTATAACCCATCATTATATTTTTTTCGGCTCTATGAGCTAGCTTTGGGTCAATTTTATTTTTAGATTTTGCTTTGGCTTTGGTGGCATTTTGCTTTCTGACTTCTACAGGAATATGTCTGTAGGTCAATGCTCCAAAAACTTTTAAATTTTTAAGGTTTGGTTTTATCCCATAGAATAGTTCGTAGGGTGTTTTATATCCTTCGTTTGCCTTTGTGGGGGATCTATTAATTAGATAGGCCGCTGTTACCACAGCATAAGACCAATACTTTATGTCCAGGTTGGCATCAATTAGCATGGCCCGTACTCTCCTCATTAAAGTTTGATTTTGCCTTTCGGCAACACCATTCAATTCCGGAGAATATGGTACCACATAATCCATCGTTATGCCAGCTTCCTTGCAATAATTTAGTATTTTTATATCAGTATATTCTTTGGCATTATCACACCTAATAGTCCCTATGGGGTACTCTGGGAATTTATTTTTCATGGATAATATAATATTCTTAAATTCATTCGTTACCTGACTTTTGTTAACAATGGGCATCACGAACGTATACTTCGAGAAATGATCTATAAATGTTAGGATATATTTTTGATTTGCTACTGAAGGAGTAAATGGACCCATAATATCTGAGGATGTTACTTCTAGTTTTCGAGTAGGTTTATTTCTAACACTATTATGACCCAATCTCGAATTATTAGCAATGCAACATATTTGGCAATTTAAGAAATCCTCATCCCTAAAATTTATATTATCTGGAATGCCTACTGCCAAATTTTTAAGTTTTTGTAAATATCTGGCATTCAAATGCCCTAATCTCCTATGTATAATTAATTTTTTATTAATATTATTATTTATTTGTGGATTTTGAGGTATTTCCTCAATTTCATTATTATCTTCTTTTATTTCATCTTTCTCACCCCCCTCAGATGATTCTTCATTATCGTCATCTTCTTGAATTTCTAATTCCACAGTGAAATCATCCCATTCATCATCTATATTTTGAGTGACGGGTGCACATATTATGTTATTATCATTATTATTCATATTATTATTATAGTTTTTATTTTTATTTTCGATATTATAATATACATAAAATATTCCCTCTTCTTTTTTTGCTGTTATTATTATTTCAGCATTTTCAATAAAATATATGTTAGCTATATCCTTTTGTTGATCTATATTGATCATACCAGTGTTCGTAATTTTTATGGCTGAGATGATATCTAAATTTAGATCCGGCACATAATGAACGTCCTTTAACTCTATCAATGATTGAATTTTACTGGAATTCTCGACTTTGATCACCATTCTTCCCGTATGGGTAGCATATAAAAAAGTATTTTTCCCTGCACATTGCAATTTTATTGGAGTCACGAATTTTTTAACATCGACTAATTTATCTAAGTCAGATGTTAAATGCACTTCTGCAGCTCCATCCAAAATTGCTTTATGATTTAATATATCATAATTTTCATTTTTATTATTATTATTATTATTTATTAGCTCGTTCATTAACCATTCATTATTATTTCCATTAAATTTTTTTACCATACAGGACATTTTCACCTGTTGATCCGAATTCTCTTTTTTATTAGAGTTTGGTTGGCTTGTATTAGTTTTAGGGGGATATGTTCCCTGACTATTATTAAAATTATTATTGTTATTATTTTCTTGTGAACCATTACCATTACAATTTTGCGCTATATGGCCAAATTGCCCACATTTGTAACATTTTGGACTATTTTGGTAATAATTTCTATTATTACCTCTATTATTATTGCCTCTATAATTATTACCTCTATAATTTGAGTTTCCTCTATAACCATTTCCTCTGTAATTTCCATTACCATTATTACCATTACTATTCGAATTACCATTTTGGTTTTGATTTGGTTCATTATTGATACCATTATTCCCATTATTATTAAAGTTTCCATTATTACCATTAAAATTATTTCGATTACCATTTGTATAACCATTTCGACCATTACCGTTTCCTCTATAATTATTTCTACCTCTAAAATTATTATATCTTCCCCTGTAATTATTTCTATTATAATTATTATTATTATTTCTGTAATTATTATTAGCTTGACTATTATTACTATTTTGTTTCTTTAGAGTTTGATCTCTGAATTTTTGATCAGAGTCCTCCCTTAATATTCTTTTAAAATTGTCTAAGTTTTTCTCGTTTAAGGGTAAATTTTCATACTGGATTTTTGCAATTGCCTGTTCGTAACATAAGGCTAATTGCAAATTTTCAAGTTCTTCTGATTCCGTGACCTCTTTACCACTATCTCTTACGTCAGTTACTAGCTCATCCCATTTTTTTAGGAATCCCTTCATATTTCCTCCAGGCTGAAATCTAAATTCAGTCCATTTTGCTTTTGCCATATTTGCAGTGACAGAAGTTTTTGTGCCGTAAATATTATCTAATTTTTTTAGCATAAGAATTGCTGTATTGCAATCTCGTATTTGTTTTGTTATTTCATTAGATACTCTTTCTAAAACAAACGCTTTGGCGTTATCCTGCATTTTACAGTAATTTATCATATTTCTATCTGGCCGAAAATTTAAATCATCAATATTGTTTATATATGGCTGTAAAAATTCGTGTTCCCCAAAAATATCATAGTATCCTGCACCTCGGATAGCAGATATGATCATTCTACGCCAATCTAAATAGTATTTCCCATTAAAAACTTTTCCAAGTGGAGCTTGTATGGGTTTAATTTCGTTTGGGGATGTCATTTCTTCTTCTATTTTTTTAAAACCTAACAAATTATTTTCCTTATTACAAATAGGTGCGAATTTTTTATTTTCGATTGATTCTTTTTCTAATTTTTTTATTAAACTTTTTCTTCACGATTTTCTATTTTATCCAGTTTTTTTAATTTATTCAATTAGAAAAATCTATTCATGAATTTTTCTTTTGATTTTTCTGAACTATAAATTCTATTTGAGAAATAGTTTACTGAGGATTCTGCAATTTTTATATATTTTAGGCTACTAATATTTTCTATTCTTCCTGAAATATCTACTACAAAGGACTCTAATATTATTTCCCCTGTGAAATATGTGACGTAGGGTAAATCGTAAGTTTCTATTTTTATATCGATAACTCTTTCACCTTCAAATTTATTAATTAATTCTTTCAATTCTTCTTCTTTAATATTATATTCACCCAATTTTCCTTCGCACAGACTAATTATTGGAGGCATAAAAATTTAATTATTATTCTACCTAGTTCAAATACACAATCATGTACCACGAAAAATAACCAACTTCAATAAATATTACCTTTACAAAAATAAAATATTTTACTTACTTCATCTGTTGCGCTGACGAATAATCCCAGTTTTCTGTTCTTTGCTGTTGACCGTTGTACTGGCTGCTTAAATTTTGTTTGGAGTTGTCCGAAAAGTTGGGTCCTCGATTTTGTGGATCTGCGATGAGTCCTCGACGACGGGAGCAGTTTTCCTTGGCTGTTCACTCGATCTCTTTGGCGGTCCTTCTTGGTTTTAGCGTTCGATGACTTCCAGGTTCGGCCGTTATTAAGTCGGGAACTTCAGCTTCAAATTTACGATTTTATTTTTTGAATTTTCAAAAAATTAAAATTAATCAAATTTCGAGTTTAAATTTCTCGTGAAGAAAAAACAATTAATTCTTCATATATTACACGACAGAAAACATGAAAAGATTTTCGCGCAACAGTAAAATAAATTTAACAGATTATTTCATTTGTTTAAAATTTTTAAGTCTCTCCTCATAGTTCTACCGCAGCGATGGCTACCATGATGTGAGGCGTACAGAACGAGGATCGAAAGAACTTGAGACTTGTGGTAATATTGAGGTTTATTGCACGAATGAAAAATACATTATAACAGAATACGAATGGCGAAGCAACAGCAATGTACGATCGAAAGTAGTAGGGGAAAGCACTTCGTGGTGAGAGTGTACGTATGACATATATATACAGTGATCGTAATGATGATGATGAAGAATGAGTGAAGGTGGGATTTCCGTTACAACATTATTCATTCGTGTAATAAACCTCAAGAATATTAGAAGTCTCAAGTTCTTTCGATCCTCGTTCTGTACGCCTCACATCATGGTAGCCATCGCTGCGGTAGAACTATGAGGAGAGACTTAGAAATTTAAACAAATGAAATAATTTTTTTTGAATTCATTTACTGTTGCGCGAAAATTTTTAATGTTTTCTGTTGAAATAATACACGAAGTAGTTACCGTGTTTTTCGAGAAGTTTTAACTCGAAATATAATACAATTTCAATTTTTTAAATGAATTTTAAAAATTAAATAAAAATTTGAAGCTGAAGTTCCCGACTTAATAACGGCCGATCCTGGAAGTATCGAACGCTAAATTCAGGAAGGACCGCCAAAGAGATCGAGTGAACAGCCCAAGGAAAACATGCTCCCGTCGT